>VRMD01002722.1:0-12514 GCA_009872375.1 Sminthurides bifidus | reverse complement strand
AAAAGGAGCCCATTTTTTCCACAATGCGGAAATGCACTCAAATTCCCTTTGTCGAGAGCCGTCGGCGGGTTTCGGGTACCGTTATGCTGGAATGTAGAGCCGGAAGAATGAGCACTTGGTGTCATTGAAAAGATTGGGCAGGCCTTTCTAACGCCTTGGCATAAAGCTTCGAATAGTGGTACAACTTTCCAAGGGTAAGTTATCAGCGATTGCAACCGGACCTAAGCATATTTAAGGTAGTCTTGGTCTTTGTAGGAATTTAGCTGAAGGAATCTCCTGCCGATTTTTGAAATTATGACGATCTCCATACTGATTACCCATTGCGATTTGTGTGGAATTATTCAAGTAATTTAATGTTACTTGTAGTGGTTAACTTGAACTGAGACATGACCGTCCTACGTGCTATGCTATGCAACCACCTCATCAAAAATTTCAAATTCAGTTTTGATTTACGACCCGAATAAATCTTCAATGGCGGACTCATCAGTCTTCCACGCTCTTTCTCACACTCTCGCCCTCCTTCCCCGAGCGTTAATTGAAATGTATGCGGTTTACAGTGCGTGTAATTTGCATTCTCATTGTAATTCCCCGTGTCCAAGGCCACCAGAAAATCAGATTGCATTGTTCCCAGGTTTGCATCTCGTCAGAGCAGATTTGAACTGATTCATAACGAAACAAGGCAAACAGAGCATCCGAACAAAAGTCAACTCCCATCAGTCGCCGTCGCCAAGCAGCGGATGATGGATGAGTTGGAGAGCACACGCGCGATTCTCTCTTGCATCTGCATTTTGTAGTTAAATTGCCATTTTCAATTGTTCCGTTTCCCGTATCCAAGTCCATGTTCACTAGTATCTTGCGTGCCACTCGGGTAATTAAAATTACACAGGATGAGATCTAGATGAGGGTGAAATTAAAAAAACAGTTAGCATACATTATTCACCAAACATGCAACACTCCCCATGCTAACCCCAGGCCACGGGCCGTTCAGATATCACTCCACCCTGATTTCAAAGCGAGCTTGAACCACGTTGACGTCCTTTACATCAGCTATTACAAGTGTGGCCCGTGTGTTTAAAACGGTTGGCAATGATGAATTTATGCATATTTGTACTGTTTGTCATCGTGTGAAAAGTGGTGAGAAGATTGGACACGAGAGGGTGATCCTTCGAGGGTGATGTAACAATCAGCTCTTCTTTTGTCAACGGGAATCTCCATCCACAACACGACCACAAGCCACACCAATAATCGCTTAAGGGACACCAGTTGGCCGACTTTGGGTCCAATCACATGTTGATGGATGAGCCAGTCGTGTATACAGTAGGATTGAAAAGTTTCATTTATTCCTCACATAGGCGACACATGCCGGCAACCAGCCGGGACAACTATCTCAAGTCATAATCATCAATTACTTCATTGTTCAACCTTGACCGATCACCCAGAAGAGAGGTAATATTTCCCGGTTGTGAGTCGTCTTGTGTCGCATGGCGGCGGCATGGCTTGTCAATTTTTTGGTCATCTTTTGCATCCGTTACATCATGTGCAATGATGGGGTGTCGGCAAGATTGTCGGGGCTGAAGACCTCAAGGCCCTTGGTGCCACAAGAGGAAGAGACGAGCGGCTGCTTTATGACCCGGTGACAAAGCCATGGGTTTGTCACGCTAAAACCATGTGGCAGGAGCAATATTGGCTGACATGTGATGTGTGAAATGTGTTTCATTTTCAGGGTGCATTCACACATGATCTTCTTTAGTGTTCCGGTGTAAATAAAAATGCAGTACACAAAGCCATCCGTCATGTAATTGTGTCCCATGTTACGTGGAAGAGAGTAATCACTGCTTCCATGTACTGCTGCATGTACTCTACCTTGTCACACATCCAATTTGATGCAATGACTCAAGGATTGCATGGTAATAGCTTTGTGTTCCAATCAAATCATACGGACTGTATCGCAAAGCTCACAAATTCATTCACAATGCTACAATTCGAGGCATGCAGATGCATCAGAGGAATTGTCGCATCATTCATCTCTTTATAGAGTGATCCATCAAAGGCGACACTTTTGCAAACTGCATCCGATTACAATGAAATTGATGTACAACCGCAACTGATTGATGGCGACAGAAGATAATGCGGGGGTGGTGTACAAATACATGTAGTAGTGGGGGCGGTAGAAGAAGATTGATATGAATTTTCATTCTGAGATATTAGATAATTCGTACCGTAACAAAGTGCCTGGGAAACTTCAGATGCCATCAAAGACGCTTCAACTAGCAATGAAGTGTCGGCCAGCTCTGAAATATTTCAAATTTTCAAATGAAAAACTTCGCCAAAACCGAGAATCAGGTGAGAGAATAGAGCTACCCGTTCCTGATTAGAATTGCGGTGCCACGCTTCATGAAGTGGATTGTGGCCTTCTGTCAACGATGAGAGTAAGGACCCAGCATTGGCAGTAACTAGTAACAGTTGAATGGGACCTTAGAAAACGGAAAACCCGGTAGATTGGAGCTCATATGCTCGTCTAGGAAATACTCAAGACACGACATGTTATAATGGATGTGGCGGTGCTCATGTGGTTTCATGGAAGGAAAGTGCCTTTTATTGGATGCTCTATTCTTTAATTCTTTCACCCTGGAACGTGTCACTTCTTTTGTTGCGTCAGAAGGATGAGGGTTTTGGGAACAATGGAAACAAGGTTTTAATCTACGCATCATGTGGGATTGGTTCCCGGTGAAATTATAGGCTTCCTCTCTCATTCTCTCCGTCGCTCTCTCTCAGAGTAAAAGTTGCCCGTGTTCAAGTACGGCATCTCTCTCTTCTCTCATGTCCTCTTGTTGTGTTCCGTTGTTCAGCCACCCCTGCGCTATTTCATCCTGTCAACCGCCAAACACCCATTGATTATCTCGCGACATTTGCATTTTCCTCCAGTAGGGTTACGTAATGTCGGTGCTAAAGTTTGTGGTGATGAACCAAGGCCGGCTTCAGCATGGCTGCTAAGTATCGTATGCAGAATGCTACTTGATAACGGCGATGCGCTGTTACTAATGAAAATCGGTGGACTTCCTTTTACATCAGGTATGAGTTTGAGTTGAAAAACGTTATACTTGTGTTACTTTTGAATCTGAAAATCGTTCGGTAATCTCTTAACACCGAGTCCACCCAGCAATTGCTGATAAACAAAACCCAGGACACAAGCACCTCAAAGGGGTACACCAAGTGCTAAATAGACAATGGAGAGAGAGAGAATGAGATTTTAAATCCAAGTCTTTCAAACCTCCGTCTCTTCCTTCCTGATCCATGGGTCTATTCCGTTCTAAGCTTCTGCTCAGGAAAGCACATGACTGAAATCTTTCACCAGGACCAATGTAGCAACCAAACCTTCGAATCTCACAATAGAACCAGTTCAGAATCCCACCACCACAATTCGGTAAAAGCATCTCTGTGAGGGAAAGCCACCTAAAAAAGCGTATCGGTTTCTTGTTTCCTAAAACTGCTTTTACCAGAAACCACAAACAACATCCCTGCTCACACTTGTTGGCGTTTGTTGAATTGAAGATTGAGATTCAGCTTTTCACTCCACTTAAGTAACCATACTCTACTTTGTATGTGTATGTACATTATGGTGTTGAAGCGGAGGGAAAACTCATTCATCTAACCTGATAAGAACTAAAAAAACTAGCTTTTCCTTCTCTCTTCCCCTCGCCTTCACATGCCTATTACAATAATCTAATGTAGTTGACGGTAAGCGAAGAGACAAGCTAATGTCAGTCTGGGGAAAGCCCTCCTGGTTAGTAACTCAATGAGCTTTACAAAGTAGATTCAGATTCACCACGTCACCACAAAAGAGCAAATGCCGAGGCTCTTCGGCTATCTGAAATTGTCATCTGAAAGAATACGGCCAGCGAGTATTATACACAAAAACACACACAAACTCACCCGCTTTGCTAAAAAGCAATTCGAATTGTTTCTAAAAGCGTCGTCACAAAATTACTTTTCTTCTCTAAAACACGACACATGTTTTACGTTACTGACTTGCTAGAGGAGAGAAAGCAAGTTGAGATCCGTCCAGCTGTCTCGTTCCTCTCTTTCTACTGCATTGCTTTTCCCCAACCATGTTTTGGCTCTGCATAAAAACTTATACTTCCGACAAAATATTCATCGAGATAAAAAACCCACTTTTCCTTTTATTACCCCGCTGTATATAAGGAAGATGAAAAACTCGGGATTTCACATCCGCCAAGTGATTCAAGTGGCTTCGTAGATTAAATGCAAATGACCTGTAAGTGATGCAATCAAAGCACAACATTTAGCGGCGGGCTGGATAGAGACAATTTTTAAAACAGTGGTGCATTCTATGCAAATTTGTAGGGGAAGTAAAAGTAACTTCTTTCGCTTTCTTTTCTTTCTTTTCCAAGTCCCAAGCCGTCCAAAGGGCGGGAGGGTTTAACTCCAAGGGTGGATGTCGCCTATCCAAATAGGAAAAGGTGATAAGATCGTGTCGGTTCACTTAACAGATGCAAATTGCAAAGAACGTGGCATGGCATCATCGCTTTCTTTGTGAGCATTCTTTGGCGGAGAGCATCGCAACACAACTGCACATTGCAGCGACATCCAAAGCCTCATTACAACTTTTAATTAGCCTCGGGTAATTAAGCGTGATAGGTCATTGAAAAATTAATTTTTTCTACCAACAAAAACGATAATATCTCCGACAAAACTGAATTACAAAAATAACAGGGCTAATTTTATACCAGCCGAGCAATTAACCAAGGACAATGAAAGAGTGAATGGCGGAAGGGGTAATTAATTTCGGCAACTTTTTGTAATTCCGAAAGGACACGCGCTTCCTTTTTCATTGTTTCTCCTCCATTTTTATATTTTCTCCCTTTTTCTTTTAATGGCTCGGGTCTTCCTTCCTAGTAAACCAGGAATGTGGCCTGATTGTATCAGAACGACAAACCTAGAGAACCTTTGAATCGTGGTGGCCTGAAGAGAGGGTGCTGCACCGATCGGTGGATAAGAAGACCAATATTATTTTTAAGGAAAAAAATCTTTTTTGATTGTGACTTATTTGGTGTTGATTTGTTAGGCAGTTATTTTCCAAGCCAGAGATTGGGGGAAATATATGGTGGTTGGAGGCGTTGAAATTTTTGTATCACACTCATGTGTAACTGTATCCGAAGTTTATCATCACCGACGGCAACACACCACCACTTACACTTCATTGGATGACAAACCGGGCGGGATCGTAGGGTGAACGGGCGAAGAAAATAAATTGCACGCTTCCGTTCCCAGCTTGTTGATCATCTCATAGCTCATCTTCGGTTTTGTCTCGGGGGAATATCGCTACAGAGTTGTTGCCAACACATTTCGATCATCATTTTCACAAGTGAGTGCATAGACATTCTCTGTATGAGTCTGTAACTTTTTCTGACTCTGAGCTTTGGTTAAAAAGCTGAATATGGGGAGCTGGAAATGTTTCCCTGGTCCTGAGCCTTTGTCAGGAGGAAATGGAGTCAGGAGTAAGTAAAATCTTACTTGGAGTGTCTTGAAGAGTAAAGCGGTTGGTGAAAAACTGAAGAAAAAAATCCAGCTGAGATGCACACAGGAAGAAAGAAAGAATATAAAAAGAGAAGATGAAATGGATTGGGGAAATAAGAGATAGCTATTAGTGATATGTGGCTAGTAATCTTCCCGGTGTCATCTTTCCCGGCCGCACTTTGTCTATCAAAGTAACGAGGAAAGACACTTCTATTTCTTTTTTATTTTACTCTCTCTCATTCTTTCCCTTTCGGTTTCCTTCTTTCTTTGTGTTTTCTCTCCGTGGATCTCAGTGTCTTTCGGTTTTCGTTGTGGTTTTGGCCTGAGAGCAAGCACCCTATTGAAAATCGGGAGGGATGACGACAGAATTGGCGTCATTGCTCAAAACATGTTGAAACCTCTGTATTGCTTGTCCGGATTCTTCAGTCCTGTTTTATGGAATCCAACACTGCAAAAACATGCAAGTTAGTACAAACTTTGAGAATTGTTCGGTCAAACTGAACTATCAGATTTTGGAGTTTCAGACCCCAGCTAGAAATGAGTTTCGCAGGACAACGTCTTCTGACGTCGTAAATACTACAACGTTAAAATATGAACATCGGGATTTAAGAGTACTTTCAATACAAGGGATGGAGACGACTAACACGACTAACAAAAAATCTATAGACATCAGGACAGGTAGGCATTCATGGGGTAAAAACACTCGCTACAGCCTTTTTCCCCCAAAAAGTCAGCCTTTTTCCCCCAAAAAGTCATTTGTACCACCGCAGATCGTCAATTGAATGTGACATGGAAAATTGCCACTTTGAAAAAGCACTGGGTGCCATCGCCACTCCGTTTCTTTTCGTCTTGTATGCTTCCATGCTATTCATCCATTTGTTGTGGTCATCAGAAAGGCTACCAGGAATTTTGGGGCCGAGATCCACCCCATTCTATTATTGCTCCAAAGGGTTGGGAATGTGTACAAAGGGTGCTCGCTCATTTCTCCACATGATACTGTTGATTTATTCATGCGGCTACCGCTATTCTTGGCCAACCTGCCGTTCTTGATGACATGGTTCTTGTGGGAGTTGTTTTCTGCGATGGTTTTCGTGTCAGTTTTTAGGCTTTTCATCATCACTACCGTGCACTTGTTCACGGAAGAGGGATAACAATAGGACATTTTGCCATTGTGCTCCTCGCTTCCGACACCACACTGCCTATTCAGGTGGGCATAAAGAGTTGTTGTGTGCAGACGAGCTAATTTCATCCGCGGCAGGTTGATGATAGTTTCCCTGCTTTTGTTGCCATTTTGTTTGGGAAATTTCCCGCTCCGGGCCATGTCATTTGTCACGCTTTTGAGCGAACTAGGAATTTAATCCAAATTTCCAAGGCGGGTTGCTCCTCCTCACCTGAGTTTGCATTGCTGCTGCTCCAAGTGCTCGTTATTCTCAGGGTGCTAAAAAACTCTGAACTGTTGCCATGATCACTCAGGCCTTTGTGTCGTAGGCTTTTTCTTCACCTTGGCGGAGGTCTAATTTCGTAGTACACGTTTCCTTGCGGCATGACAAAAATACAGGGTAGAAGAAAATCATGTCCAAAATTCAATAAAGAATAGGCGATGATGAGACGCAAATGAGAGGTTTGCTTCATCAGTCCTGTGTAGATTTTAAAAATTTTTTTACCACTTGTATTGGAATTTGAGTGTACGAGGTACGGGGACACGGACCATGCCTTACAAAACAGTGGAGGACAGGATCCAAAGTCATGCATCAGCCTAGGCTTTAATAACCCACTGATGACAGTGTACACCTTGCTCATTGACTGCATTTAATAGCTGAATTGAATGGTAGATTAAAAGCGCCGCCGTCTATTCAAGTTCATGACAGAATGCGTCTGAAACTATGTGTTGAAAAAACAGTGGCTTACGCAAACCACGATGAGGGCACAAGCACATGTGCTCACCTGTACATATTAGCGGAGGAATTATTATTGATGGTCGTCCTGCGAACTGAACCTGGTTAAAAAGAAAGGTAAACAAGCAGTGACTTAATGAGAAAGCAGATGAGGTTGTGTAGTTACGTGTGCGCGGAGCATAAAGCCTTTGACTTTTACGAAAGGGGATGCACAGATTACTAAAGGTGAGCAAGCACACGGGAAGCACATGTAAAGCATGTAACCGCTCTTTAGTGGACGGAACCGGAGGATGTGAGAAATCCATCCAGGTGAGCAAGGCAGGTAGGCACGGCTTTAGAGAAAGAAGATGACTTTGTCGATAGACGGTGGATCAGCAATGTTTATTAAACGGTAACAAAAGTCCGGCTTGAGCCACCCGGCTTACAAAGGCCAGCCAACCTGGCCTTAATGAGGTTTCGGCCTGNATAGACGGTGGATCAGCAATGTTTATTAAACGGTAACAAAAGTCCGGCTTGAGCCACCCGGCTTACAAAGGCCAGCCAACCTGGCCTTAATGAGGTTTCGGCCTGTGTCCTGCGAAAGCAAAGGTTGTGTAAAAAACGCATCATCATCATGATCTTGAGGATGCGGTGATGAGGAGATAGCGACTCAACCGTGGCATCAATCTCTTCGGGATGAGGCACCGCGACGCTCTCTCAGAACAGGTAATCTATTAAGTGTGGAGGGATCAATTTCTATTACTTTATAATCAGGGACTGCTCCGGTCGTTTGTTTACCCATGCCGACACGCTTTTTGCCTGGATTCCACACGCTTTTAATTTCCATCTCGTGTGTATACAAGTATGTACAAGGTGCACGAGGCGTAGACAATCTCCTGGCTTGTGCTCCTCTCATTACAAATTCTGCACAGGAGATTCTTCGAGAACAATCTTTCGGATCCGGTGTATGGTGTATGCATCAGAGGGGAGAAGCACTGAACCTGAACTGGAAGCAACGGTCACATGACTGGAAGGCTAGACTGGAGATTTTTGCGAGTAAAATTTTTCCATCATGCATGCAAATGATGATTACGATCACCAAGAGACAATTGTTAACGCTAAAAATAGCTACGAACATCAAGTGCTAATTGCCAGTTTGGAAATTTAAATTACCAGAAAACGTGTTTAAAAATAGAAGTAGTGGAGCACAATAAGCTATTTTTAGCTACTGATAAAATAGTCATACATCTTTAATGCTTTCAGTCTGTAGATCTAGTAATTATCATAATGGTAAGTTTGCCCAATGTGGATCAATGTGGCCAAATGATCTTTTGACGAGAATTTGACAGATCCCGTAAAATCCGGAAATTGCATTCGGATTCGCCTTTCTGCAATGGAACCACGGAACCCAATCCATGTACAAATCTTGTCTCAGAAAAATAAATTAGAATCTCGAACCTTGTCATCACAAGTCAATCACATTCAAGGAACACAATGTCTACGATTTTATTGAATTACTGAAATATTAGAGCTTTGGGCTTAGGGTACTGCCTCTGTTCTAGTCCGGGCTTACTCATTGCCTTATTCTCCTTTGCCCCAATGTCAATCTGAGAGACACTTCAGACAGGAAGATGCGTATGCGTAAACCTGATTAAATTACACTACGAGGTCGGAGTTTGACGGCTCTGTATTGGGAAAATGACTCGTGAGGAAGGCACCATCTCGCAAAAACCAATAAAGAGAATCTTCCCAGCGCATTTGCGAACTTATAGGTACATATTTACGGCCTTGCTGTACGGTACACTGAAGTAAATTGGACGGAGCAGAGAATTAACACGGTCTATTACTGAAATGAATTCTCAAGACCACCGACCATCAGCACAACAATAGAATACTACAGGAAGCGCAATTCAATTAACCAATCTCCATACATTAAAACGAGATTGAATTGGGGCTCGAGCTGGACGCACATCCACGCTCACAGCTTGAAACCCCCACAAATCTAATTAAGGTTAGCAGTGGAGGAGGTTCTTCACTTGTTATCACCCGGGTTACGAGATCATCTCTCATGGTGTAGTACGTCATCTCCCTGAATTCTCATGATGCAATGCAAAGTGCAAACGTTTTTGAGACATGCGAAAAATTAAACACCAGTAAGCAACTACTGCCTAGTTCGTAGGATTGTTTCATCCTCCGTGGAATTTTTCCTTACTTTCGTACAATTTCTAAACTGTTATCACCACAATCACGATCGAGTAAGCCTTTATCTTATGTCTGTCATTGGTCATAGCTATTCCAGAAACTGTAGAAGAGTCACTAGATTGTCGGCACGCGACGTTGACATTGTATATTTACTACAGTGAATTGCGTTTCAGATGCAGTCATAGCCAGTGTTCCTATCAAATCCTTCAAATGTGAACACAGAGTCAATGGGCTCATTAACGAAATCTGTATCACGGCATCGGCATCATTAGTCATGCATAGAGAAAACACGGCATTTAACCAGTTACTCTGGAATTCAAGTTCATTACAGGTCCGATATAAAATCCCGCAGCTTGTAGTTCAAATCTCTGACGTCTTGGTCCACAAACGATTGCGATAATGTAATAGTATTGATCTCGTAACACTGGTGATGTACTAATACCAGAGGGAGTTACATTCTGGTACTTGTACACCTAATTGTTTGAATTGCAATAAGAAATGCTCGAAATTGCCATAAAACTTCAATATTGGGTATTGATTTGCGCAGATAGCATTGCAACGCTACGACGCTGTTAACATTCATTTGATCTTCCTTCCAGCGCAGCGCAGCGATAATTGAGTTACAACATGGCCCCAGACTTACCTTGAGAAGCTGGAGATTAACGAAATGAGAAACAAATTCATTAGAATGGGCTGCACAGTAGCAAAGAGCGTCTAGTTGTTATTCTAGAAACCTTTGCACTTCGTACATGCGCGTTAAAAGCTGGAGCAAAGAGCTTTGTCCACTTGCTAAAACGTCGTGGCTTGGAGCTAATTATGGGTTAACTAGTTATTATGAAGATGTGATTCCACTTTGCACCGGTTTCCAAACGACAAAAGGATAAAAGGACCTCGGAACGCACAAACTCATTTTCATTCAAAAGATAATGGAACTCCATTATTGCAGGTAGAACTGAGCTTACAGTTCGTGGCAGGTGATTCTTCTAAGATCTCTGCTTAGCACCAGTTAAGTTCTTAGTAAGGCGTAGTGTTCTCTGCCCAAATAATCATCAGTCTCTGGAAGAAGATCCTTGCTGGCACTTGGTTCAGTCAAAGGTCTTTTCTGTGGTAATCAGTGAAAAGTACAGTGTACTTATTTCGAAATGGATAATAAGGGATTTGAAAAAGACCCTGACGAGTCCGAGAAGGGGGTCAATGGAAAGGACATTCACAAAATACTCGACTCTGTCAGCATCAAGTCCGTGGAAGATGGGACGGAGAGTATAAGACTTAGGAGACTATCTAAGAGAGTGTCGATCGTCATTGACGTAAGTTGACCTACTGTCCCAAGGTCAGAGTTGGTTGGTACCAGGCAGGGCGTTCATGGTCAATGGAGCTTGTTTCCATGGTGACCAGGAGGTGAATATTGTTGTATGACTGCTTCTTGCTTGCTCTAATGACTGCTGGTTTTGTTACAGGAAAACGACAAAATATGGGCACCCAACAGAAGGGCCTCACGGCTGTCGGGCAAGTTGTCCTTGTCGGGGTCTATGACCAACGGAGTCTTGACCGACGATGCTCCGGTAAGGCTGGGACTTATTCATCAAGCAATACTTTAAGTTAAGGCTCGTAGTTTCGAATCACGTGTTTGTTCCAGCAGATGAGCGAAGTGCATTTGGGACACAGTACCGACATTAGGAGAAAGTCCTTGACGTACTTGAAGAAGGAGTTGGAGATCGATTACCATGAGATTCCGATTGAGACTTTGTACAACCGTCTTGGCAGCCATCCAAATCAGGTAATACTGGATGAAATGGAAGGTAAAGGGCCACTGGTTTCTACCAGGGTACTTAAGGTGTCGCAACTGCTTCTGCTTTCCAGGGTCTTGACGACGGTCAGGCGAAGAGAAACCTGGAAAAGTACGGCAAGAACATGCTGACCCCACCGAAGAAGGAGCCCTTGTGGCTCAAGTTCGTGAAAACATTGTTCGGAGGCTTTCAGTTGTTGTTGTGGGTGGGATCGATTCTGAGCTTTGCTGCATACGTGACCCAAAGTTTACAAAGTGATACACCACCTCAAGATAATGTAAGTGCCTTGACCCCTCTCTTGCTTAAGCCTTACATACTGCATCACCGTTACCAACCCAAGCACTAAAATTTTAGCATGGTTTTATGTTTTGGTATTCTGCAGTTGTACCTGGGAACTGTGTTGGCCATTTTGGTAGTGTTTTTGGGCATGTTCACATTTTACCAAGAGTATTCCAGCGGGAAGATCATGGAGTCCTTTTCCAAGATGGTGCCTAGTTATGCAAACTGCATACGAAATGGTAAAATGCAAGTGATCAACGCAGCGGATTTGGTTGTCGGAGACATTGTCGAAGTCAAGTTTGGGGATCGGATACCAGCAGACATTCGAATTATTACATCTTCAGGCTTCAAGGTTCGTGAGGAGGCAGGCCCTTATCTAGAAAAGGTGGCCTTAACAAACTTCAATATCAACTTCAATGTTATCATTCTACGTTTCAGGTGGACAACTCCTCCTTGACCGGTGAATCGGACCCTCAGCTTCGAATCCCGGAATGCACTGACGAAAACCCAATGGAGACCAAAAACCTTGCTTTCTTTTCCACCAACGCCCTGGAAGGTACCGCCAAGGGTATCGTTGTGAGTGTAGGTGACAATACCTTCATCGGTCGTATCGCCGGACTAACTTCCGGTCTAGACTCATCGAACACTCCACTAGCAAGGGAGATTTCCCACTTCGTCAAGTTGATTTCCGCCGTTGCGGTCTTCTTCGGTGTGACTTTTTTCGCCGTGTCGCTCTTCATGGGTTATGCTTGGATCGACTCGGCCCTCTTCCTCATCGGTATCATCGTGGCAAATGTACCTGAAGGCCTGCTGGTCACTTTCACTGTGATTTTG
>VRMD01002721.1:0-12516 GCA_009872375.1 Sminthurides bifidus | reverse complement strand
AAACTGGGAGCCGATGCTAGCATGGCAGGTTTTTCTTTGGCAAACACTACAGGAAATTCATTCCATTCGACTTGCCGTAAACTTTTCCTGCGACACGGAGAAATCCAATAGTATGTACTTTCACGATGTACTTCTGCATCTGAACCTAACGTACCCATGAAATACTTTTGGTCCTGCTCAGACATATATAGTGAGCTGCGGGGAATACAAATGGCATTTACATGAATTTCCTCTCAAATTATGTAGATATCGCAAGTTCGATTGCATGATAGTCAAGTTGTCAGATCTAAAAACCAATGTTAGATCCATATTGTTTCGAGAGGCTTCACTCCCAGCTGAGAGCGTCAGGCTGGTAATCAAGTCATTTTGATTGAAATGAGCTCTGGAATTAATCAGAGCATAATTAGTTTGAACGTCTCAATACCAGTATGATCTCAGGTGGGTAAGCGGATTAGCTAAGACGGAGATGGAATTTATCATGCAGGATAATGAGAGGGAAACCGAACTTGTATCCTTCCCCTGCTGTCTATTTCGTCAACGTAAATTCTTTATGAGCGAGGTTGAGAAACTGCCAGTCCTGAAATTGAATTGGAAGCTGGAACAGGAGCATGCACTTGAGCTACAGCTACACGAACGTCTATGGAAACACTTAGTCACTCTTTGATTGCTAATTTGGCTCGGAATGGAAGAAAAGTTTTGGATGAACGGCTGGCTGTTGCAACTTAGTGTGCTACTTAGATATAGTTACGGTACTTTTCTTGAATACGCCGTTCCCTGTCTACTGCAGTAATTTATCCCCAGGAACTTTCTCTCGGATCGAGAATTTAATTTTTTAATACATTCATTACCAGTCCTGTGCAACTCCTACCTGCTCCCAGTCCACGCGTCTGCTCCGGATCTGTGAGAGACTTAACCACTGCCAAAGCCCACAATACTCCGCCGTTTAATGCTCCATAGCCTTCGAGTGAATGTTGGCCAATTTAGTGCTTCAGACCGAAGTTAATTGCGTCAAAGAAGGTAGTTTATGGGCACTGGGAATCACAAGTCTCCGTTTCAAAAACATGCTGTAAAACGCACAAGTAATGAATTGTTATGTTGAACGGACTACTGGGTACTTTAGCTCTCAGTCAAGGACCAACCATATGTTTGAATAGTAACATTTTGAACGCAAAAGATGCACAAGTAGCAAATTTTTTGTGTTATTAAAAAAGTTAGTTGCCATGTTGATTGCGTATCATAGGGTAACATTGCCATAACAACCCAGTTTTACCCTTCTGTCTCTGCACGTACATATCTTGGTAATGAGATGAAGACCTAAATTGACCTTTTTAACAATGGCGTATTCCTTACCTGGACTTTTATAATCTTATGGATGATAAAATGCCCCCATCGTACTGAGTCGGATCAGGATGAACTTTAGTGCGTAACAATTTTGAAGTATCTTACCTGGGCCTGGGCTAATGACGTTACAACAATGTGATTTATTCAGCTTAATTGTTGACCTTCATGATTGACCTAATTAACCCAGCTTAAATGAAAAATGTGTAGCTAAAATACACCAACTTGTGTGCAAGTATACCCAAACTTATTCCAACTGCCAGTTCCAGGAAGCTCACTCCTACGCTTCTAACAGCCTATCGACTAGCGATTAAATTATGTACCGAGGCAAAATTTGACTATGAGTAAATAATGGGAAAGGGGTTACGTACAAACGGAATGGACGAACATAAAGTGGGAGTTGGTGGTCTGTTCATTAGCAAAGGGTGGTGCTGACGGATGATCCGAGAGTTAGAGCTTCCCAAGTGGTAAAAAACTTTCGAGTTCAATTTTTGGCTAACCTTGCTGGATTCTCGCCCTGGTTCGTATTCGTACCACGCTCTTAGGAGAGGTAAGAGGAGTGCTTGGATTTTTTTTCAGCAACATGAATCTCTCTCTCCCTCTTCTCTCTCTCTCTCGCTCTAGCATTTAATGATTTAATGTATGCAGAAGTTGGTTGGTGCGGTAGATGTTTTTTTCTGAATACGCTTCAGCTTGTGGAAGTAATGGAAGCGTTAAGAGTACTTAGGCAGAAAATTTCTGGAGCAAGTCTGCGAGAGAAAAAAGTAATTTGTGTTTGCATGGTCGACTGTGAATGGAGCTGGCTGCCGAGATTTGGGAAACAAGGCTTCTCTCTAATAGATTCCAGCGGAAGAGTAATTTTAGTGGGCAATAAAATTAATGTATGAGTTCTGAAGACTTTCTTACGTGGAGCATTTAATTTAGCTCATGTCTACAAAGTTAACTGAGATTGAGAGACGGAGCGAGAACTCGGGAATTTTTCTATCATCAGCCACGGCATTGCTAGCCAACCACCGAATTTGTAGGCATGCATTAGCCATCAATTACTATTCTCCGTCTCTCTTCCGCCTGTACACGTACCCTCTTCCGACTTGCTGATAACGACCAAAAATTACTCACATTAGGCCTCAACATTGAGGAGATCAAACCAAACTTTATTAATGCTGCTTTGATTAAGCGTTGTATGTGGGCTAGTTAATCGGAGAAGGTTCACGTCCACAGGAACGTAACCGAAATAAATCTTCCAACCCAGCTGATGCTACATGTTCTGGTCTCGGTAGAAGAACGGCGAGCGAACGAAAGAGAAAGTTTCCCTGGGAGAAAGCCCGCTTTCCTGTTTATCACCCATGCACCGGCAGCAAGGAATTTTCAACGGTTCAAACACTCGCAACGGCTATTTGTGCAAGCATAAAGTTTCTATCAGCTATCGGAGGGGAAACATTCCAAAATGTTTTCCTAGTCGGAGACAATTTAGACCGCAGAGAGAAAATCCATGCTCTTTCCAATTCCTGACGATTAACGCCATGCAATCTCAAGTCCATAAGCAGATCACCTTATCACCCAGTTTCATCCATGAGGAAGTGCACTCAGTTTGGAATTCCACTCCATTGGAATTCCAACCTGATAGTAAAGCCTCTACCAATGTTTGAGTTTCGGTATTTTGCAAAAGAGCCGATCACACAGCATATCATATCCTTCCATTATTTGGAACGCGATCAGCGTAGGTGATATTAATATTTGAGTTCTCGAGCACGAGAGATTGGTCGAGTGTTCCAGTGCTGACAGAGGTTTTTTCAAGTCATGGAAGCAGCCATGTCCCAAGACGCTGAAATACGCTTCGTGGCACTCGAAAATGTTCCACTTAGGGTAGCCGTGAAGTAGTTTGTCTTCATTCAGTGACTCGGAGATGCAGTAAGAAGCTTATGATAGTCGCATATTTTGTGCATTATTGTCTTTTGTGAACGTCTCCAGCTCCAGAGCCGTGGCACAAGTCAAGGGAGGTGAGATTTTATCACCTGTGGGAAGTATGATTGTGAAATGTGACAAAGAAACGTTGGCACTTTCACCTCTCCAATAGAGGCTTGTGCCTTGCGCTGAAACAACTCACATGAGATTTCTTACATCGCATAACAGCTCCGTAATGAGTTTATTATGCAAGGTAATTTCCTGCCACTTATTTCTCTCTGAATTGTGACAGCGTTATGGCTTCTTAAAGTCCTGAGCATTGTCAAAATAATGAAAGAGAAATGTGTGCCGGAATCTAGAGCATATTCACATCAGCATGGGTGAATTGAAATTATAAATCATGAAACAAGGCAGACGTTATGGCATTTTTTTCAACAAATCTAGGACGAATATACTAAAGATTTTCTCTACGAGATCTAATTTCAGCCTCATTTTTCTATCCTCTACGGGGTATTCAGGCCGACCTGTGAATCCACTCGCACCTCTTTCAAACTGCAAGCTGCTTTTATGCGAATTTCGTTAACGGTTAAAGAAATATTTTTTATGTATGCAAGCTCTGTTATGCTTTATGTCAGTTGTGACTCTGTCAGTATTTTGAAGTTGAGCTGCAATTCATGAATAAAACCAACAGATTGAGATTCAGCCCCAGTGAAAAAATGCAGGCAGCTTCTGTTGTCATGTGTGAAAACCAAACTTAGTACTTAGTTTACGTACTATAAAAATTAGTGGCAGAGAAAGCATATACTTTCCCCTCCTCCTGGAGCATCTCCCGCTATGCAGTAAACAAAGACATGGTAAGCATATCGAGTGACGGTAGGGCAACGGCTGGATGAGTTTCCAGTTCCTATGCAATGCCATTTAACGCTGTTTTATATGCACATGACTAAATTGCGTACACCGGGATGAGTTCATCTGCACAGTGTTTTCGTATAAGCTTCCACCACAGCAGGTTTTACCTTTAGGTGGTGAAAAGTTTGAGCGTT
Organism: Sminthurides bifidus; assembly: GCA_009872375.1. Taxonomy (NCBI): domain Eukaryota; kingdom Metazoa; phylum Arthropoda; class Collembola; order Symphypleona; family Sminthurididae; genus Sminthurides; species Sminthurides bifidus. Next base: position 8,230 of record VRMD01002721.1, on the reverse strand, counting down.
TCCTCATCAGTTTCACAAGAGTTTGAAATATGATGTGAAATTTCTAACTACATCTTCCACTGTCTTACGGCTGTCCGAAGTAACTTTGTAAGTTTCCCCTCCCTCCTCCCAACTTCCCCAGGCTCTTCCGTATTGAATTTCTGATTCGGTTTTATTCTGCACGAGTAGCAAAATTATTACGGTTTCATACTCAGTAACTACATAATGGCATCAATCACCTGCTTCCGCTACCTTTTAGTGCAGTTGGGCATGTACTAATGACGAAACTTTGGAGCTGTTTCAACGAATTTTAAAAACCACTTAGACTGTATATCTTGCGTTCCAATGAGTTTGCCTCGTCCTTGCACCGAGCAAGTTTCGTCAAAATTCCTAGGGACGACTACACGGAACGGTGATTTTTGCTTAAGCTGTAAATAAAGGACAAAAGCGTTAAGCTAACACATCCTTCATCCTCATTAGTTGGAGGCCCAACTCTTTGCTGGAGTTGAAACTCCTTTCGATTTTTAGCGCAGCTTGAAATGACGAACTTTTAATTCTGTGCGGCACTACTGGAATTTGAGCATTAACTCGATGCTTGAATGCAAGCCTTCTGACATTCTGTCACAACCTCACGTCGTTTCCGTCCATACTAAATGCTTCATGTTTGGTACATCTGTAACCAAAGCAAGGGCATTAGCTTCTTGGCATTTGAACAGCTGATGTTGAACGGCTGCGGGATCTTCGCTAGTCAGTTTATGATAATGGGTGGACGGAAGAATAATGGAAAATGTAATGGGATACGGGGATGGTTGGGCGTAAGCGGAAGCTGCGGTGAATCGAGGAATGACAAGCAGCAATAATTTCCCGTGGTAGTTACTTTTTCCTTCAACTCGTATAGAAAAGGAGGCTGTGGAAGTTGGGGACTTGGGCAAAGTCCGATGAGATGCCTCTGCCCGATGCAGCAAGCCAGGGTCGTAAATAGACGTATTTAGACGGAGTTAAAAGGGAAAATAAGCAGAGGAAACGCACGCTTGTTATTTGCCGAGTAGTAAAATAACAATAAGGATTTTATTCGCAGACTTAAATTTTGAGCAGGTACTTATTGTGTGGGCAAATCCAATATTTTCCCACAGACCGGGGAGGAAGATTCTTTTGTCAAAGAGGTCTAGACGATGGAACGTAATTAAAATGCTGGTTTTACTAGTGCTATTTACTGCTCTTGGAAGTAGGGGATGAAGGGGTTTTGTTGGAAAAAATTCCAACATAATCCAGAGCTGTAACGTAGGGTTAAGTGACAGCGGGAAGTCAAGAATTCCAGGAGAAAGTTGGTGAGAGTTTGCATAGAGAATTGCATGCATGTAACCTCTCTCTCTCTCTTGCTCGTACTTGGAAAGTTTAGCTCAAGCACCGGAAGTTTTCGGAACAAAGACAGCCGGAATCTTGAATCATGCTGGCTTTCCTTTATGATGGTCCTTTAAATTTGGTATTTGCTCTGTTTGCCTTTCCGTCCGTGGTTCTGGTTCCTCCTCTGCACACAATATTTGGTCTAATCATGCTGCAAGGCTGATAGATGAAGAACTCAGGTTGGCATGACTGGGAATTTCGGACGTAAGAATTCCCTGAAAGGATTATGGTATTGGATCGCCTCCGGCTTCAGTATTCATTACACGTGGAGCTATTCGGAGCAGAAAACATTACAAGTATAAAACTCCATGGGGCCGCAAGGAGGAGAAACAGGTATTCAACTATTGAATACGCGAGGGCTAATAAGGCATGCTTCTAAGAAAATGTAGCCCTGAAACTCGTTCGTTTATGTGAGGAGGAATAGTGAGACTTTGCATTCGAACCTGGATTAAAGATGCTGTTATTTCGCATCAGCCAGGAGATTATGACTGGGATCTGGTGTAAGCTTAATGAGATCGGAACGATTGTTATATTCCTCAGGGACTTTTCTCCACAGGTTCGATTGCTCCAAAAATGAGGAGAGTATGGAAATAAAAGCGCTAGCTCAGATCTTCCGCTACGAGACGTAGATACGCTTCTCCGGCTAAAGACCAGAGATCAAAATTATATGAACTGTTGGTTTGTCCAGTGAAAAGAAGGAACATCTTTTCTATTAACTTATTCTTTTTTCATTGAACCAGATTCATTTATGCATGCAAGTACCAATTCTAGCTGTGCTTTCGAAACTGGCAGCTTCCACCATTGAAAGTGGTAAGAGAAGTCTAATGCCTTTTGTTGTTATTACTGGAGCTTTAGCAGGGTAGTCAAAATACGCAAGGAGGGAGTGCTGCAATGCTTTTGGAAGCTGCCTGGCTCATAGGCTGTCATTCTTTGATGCGAACAAAGACCTGTTTGAGTATCCGAACCGTAAAAGCTTTGGGAAAAAAGTGAAACTGTTTAAATTTGAATTGATTGCATTCCAAATACAAGGATTCGATTTCAACAGCTTTTGCGTCACGAGCACTTGTGTAGAAAAGAATCATTCGTGCGATAAGCAAGCTACGACAAGTTGGCTACATCACAAAATCATTCCGAGCCCCTGTAATACGAGTTCAAGTTAGTAATTTTATCCTTGTCAAAGGTGGTATTACTGTGAGAGGGAGTGAAGTAATGTCGCGTGTCTGACAGATGCTGGAGGCGAGGAGTTGAACTCGGCAGATAGCATATTTACGCACCGTATTTATTTCCCAGCTTGAAGAATTTTACCCCGTTCCATGACACTTTCATATTTGGAGTCGATTTTTCAAACGCCCTATGACTTTTCCCCGATAGACAAACTGACTCAGAACGTGGTTACCGTTACCAGCCCGTTGAATACGTGCTTATAGCCGAAAGGGAGAAGATGAGTGGGTTTTGGCCACAGGAACGTCTGAGAGATTCCATGTGTTCCAAAGGCAACTTTGGGAAGAGCAGGTAAAAGAAATTGGATTGCGAAAGGGAAGGAGACCAAGACTGAGAGTTACAAGCTCCTGTCGTAGTAAGAGGAAGGGCGACTGCGCTGCTTTTTCACTTGAACACTCCAACAACTTTCCCTCATGTATCCACGTTCAACATCTCATCTGTGGAAGCGGAAGAGCTCAGTGTACACTATCCAGCAAACAAGATCATCGCAGGAGCTGTGCAAACGCAATGTTTTTGCATCCCTCGAGAATTCAACAGTTAGTTTTCTTCCTCAATCCGCGCTGGTAAAATCAAGCATGCTTTCAGTGACTTATTGGCTTCTGGCTATTAACGACTGGTTCATTGGTTCCGTGCACGCACTAGCTGTTCGTGAGATTTACCTGTGACAGCACCGATTCCTCTTCCAATTATCTACCGAATCTGCATCTGAAATCAACGCTTTTTGACCCCATCTTACATTTTGTGCTTTCTGCCCTTAAAAAAATCTCAAAAGTTCGCATTCCCGCAGTATCAAAAGTATCAACGGTGTAAAATGTTTTTTTCTTCAGGTACGTCAAGCTTTGATCCTATTAAATTACCGTAGGAACTTATTTCTTTGCATATCTGAACGCAACTAACGCCGACACTGACGAAAGTGACATGACCTTGCCTGCTGCTGCGAGTTTTGTAGTTGAACATACATATAGGCTTGTACTGCTTGAAATAATTAGCGCGTGGATGCCAGTTTGCATATCAAGCTTTGCTCCTATTAAATTACCGTAGGAACTTATTTCTTTGCATATCTGAACGCAACTAACGCCGACACTGACGAAAGTGACATGACCTTGCCTGCTGCTGCGAGTTTTGTAGTTAAACATACATATAGGCTTGTACTGCTTGAAATAATTAGCGCGTGGATGCCAGTTTGCACATCTCCCTTAGTTAGTTTCAGTGTGGTATAAGCTAACATACTCATTAAGAAACAATGCGCTTCATCACTTTAAGGTATACTTAAACTTAAGAGCTTTGGTGCTTAGTGAACAAGTTACAGAGCGTGGTACGCTGTCGCTTCTTGTGTTTTGGCATGTGAGGGGAGTGGAAGGACGGAAAGTTAATAGCATTCTTGATTTCTTGAATTGGTAGTGGAGGCACTACATCTTCAATTCCGTTCGATTTGCGTCAAGTAATAAGCATGAATTGGATAAGTGGCACGCGTAGATTCAATCGGTGGTAGAAATAGCTGATATGCACATCACTGGGAATTTATGATCGAAGCAGTGTAGCTTGAACTAAAGCGTTTGCCATTGTTTTCCAAACTTGTCTTGTTAAGAGCCTCATAAAATAATTTGGGCGCATGATCCTTGTTGAAACTGAAACCATCATCTCGAGTACACAAACAGCCTCCTTCGTGCACAGAAAGTATAATAAGCTTTGTAAGGGGGACATGCCTCCTCGGATTCGGTCATTTCCAGAATAGTTTGCATTTCTCAAGCTCAGTTTTGCTCACATTCTCTCGGAGAGTTCTATTGCCCGTTTTCCTGGTCGGGACCTCTCCGGAGGAGAATTTCGGTGATAATGTGAAGAAGAATTTTCCACTTATTGTTACTTTTTTGAATGTCATTAATTCCTAGAAGGATAATTTGTTACACGACCCTCGAGAGTGTAATAATGGTTTTGGAATTTTCTCATGCTCCACTACAAGATTTATGCTTTAGTAAACTTTGTTATCGGGCGAGAGTATCAATTTTATGTCTCAGCTGCTGTGAGCCATTTAGATTCTTAGAACCAAGGGAATTCAGCCATAGGTTTATATATTTATGCAATGTTTACCCATTTGAGGGGAGAATTTTCTCCGGAATCGACCAGGAGGGTAGGGGATTTCTGATCTTTGAATTGTGCGAATAAATTGCGATCAGGAATGGAATCCAGCACCAGAATCTGCAACAGATACACTGTGGACTTGGAAAGGAAGAATGGCATTCACCAAACTGTTCATTTCTCTTCGCCCTGCCAATCCGACTAGAAACTTTTCCCTTGGTAAAAGCCCTTTTCGATTCAGGTGACGTAGTCCCCCAGGGTGAATTTCTGTTCGTTTCCGCAACAGTGACTTTTGTGTCAGCTGGTAGTAGACGTGTGAGTAGGTGCTAATTTCACCACCCGCCCGCCCGCGCTCCCTTTCTTGGCAGAGGTGAAAGTTATTCATTGTGAAAGCGCTAATGTGATCAGATGATCGTGACAATGCCTCGGGTCAGTACACTTGTATGATAGTACACACTCACAGTAACTTTTGTCTATCCCACAAGGCGACTTTCTCCAGTCCTCTCCTGCCTTTAGAATCTGAGAAAAATGCTACTGCGAACCAGGGTTAGGCTTTCAATTTATCCCAGTCAAAGTCCGTAACTTGAGTAGACAGACATGGGAGGAGATGTACAGTAATTCAGCATGGCATTAGCACAGTTTTGACACCGTAGTTACATCAAGGGTTGTTGAACGCCTACATGAAGCAGTGGTAGTTCAGGAGGAATCAAATCCGAACAAGGTGCAAAAAAAGTTCACATTAGACTTGCCCTTGTCATGAGCATAGGGTAGAGTTGCATATTAGTAATGTTTTCAATTTTTCAAAAAGTTAGCAGCGGAATGCTACAATAGCAACTGAAGACTGAGCTGTGAAGAGGCATTAGTTGCCTCTCTTCCTTTATGCATCAGTATTTGTTATGCAGGAGAGAAATGAGAGAAGAAGATACAAACGCTGTGAAGATGATTCTCGTCTTTATTCTGAAAGAGCATCTTTCCTCAGCGCCGTTTCCCTCCCAAGTGTTCGCTCAAGTTTCTCCTGGCTGAGTTGCTGGATCTGGAGCGGAGCTGGCCGTTTCGTATGTTCTCCAGCGTGTTTGTGACGTAAATGGCTACTGCAGATGAGAAGTGTTTCCTGAGATAGTCGGTCTAGTTTTAGTGGCGGATTTACTGATGAAATATTTTCGGGAACAAATCTGGAAGAAACCTTCAACTATTGACTGAACAGCATCGACTAGAGCTGGCAAGGCAAGGCTGTAAGGCTTTTACCACCTTTTCACCTCGGCTGTCAACGTCAACCAGTAAAGCATGTTTGATTAAGTTTCCTGTTCCGTAATGCCCGTAAGAAACTGAGAGGAATTCCGTCCGCGTGCCGTGCTGTATCGAGCATCTTTGGGTGAGAAGCGAGCGATACGCCCCTGGACCCTACTACGATGTTGTGGTAATTGGTCCAAAAACTTTTGACTTGATCATCCCTCGCCTCTTGGGCAGAACAAAAGCTCTGCTTACTCACCACGTTGGCCTGCCTCTAAGGTATCTTATGAGTTTTCGAGTCTTTTTCTGATGAGATTTCTGAATAATTTTCTATGCGCAAGGCTGGGTAATGTTGAAAAGCTCTTGAGCTCCGCTCTACTCAAGCCGTGGCAAAGAGGGACATGCACATGGACTCATCCGAGTGTATACACTTGGACCGAATTCATCCTCCAAGTTCTGCTACACTATACATACTGCCGTATGCTTCCGCGTACCGTGAGGCTGTGCTTTGGAAAGTTTGACATCCTCATGATAGGAATAAATATTAATCGTTCCACGGCGCTGAGGCAGGTGGTTCGCGGGGAGTCAGCAAGACACGAAAGGCAGGTTTCAGTCAGGTAACAAAAGAAGCGTGGTGGTACAGGTAGAGGGCAAAACAGATTCAGCTGAGCGTATAGCGAGAGATATTCGCCTACCGAAGCACAATTTCAGGCAAGGGGTTTGGCAAGGAAAAATGGTTCTGAGTTCTGGCTGATTTCTGAGCGTGAGAGAGAGAGAGAGAGAAAGCGCTCCGATGATACGCAACGAGGCAGCTGGGAAAAGTAGATAGCTGTTCAACTACACACAAGTTGGAAGACATTGTGTAATCTTCCTGGAGGGAGAAACAGAGAAAAAATGACAAAAGCACAAGCTGTACCAGTAAGGAACGGAGCTGTGCTGGAATCAACTAGTTACAGGACGCAAAAGAAGCAGGCAATGGAGGAGATAACCGAGAAGACGTCCCTAGAACTTTTGCGATAATTCAGCTCAAGCGGGAAACAAAAAGAGAAATTTTCTAAGTGAAATGTTCTAGTTGAAATGTGAAGGATTTTGCTACTCGCACAGACCTTCAGGTCGATTGCATGAGGACTGGAGGCAAGTCACTTGGTACGCAACAAAGTGAGCTTGTTTCATGCCAGAAAGTTTTCCTAGCCCGGGCGGCCGCGGCAGGTTCCAAGTACTGGCGTGGAGACCTGGCAGGTGAATATTTCCTCATGGCACGTAAGTCTGGAAGGCGAATCGTCCCTCAGCCCAATCATGGAGTCAAGATAGTCTTTGTAGGGGTAAGAGAGCTTGAACGTCTCAAAAAGAAAGATGGATGGAGAAAAACACTGCTAGCAGGGAAAGGCGATGGGATGGAGGGAGCACAGATCTTATACGGGATCTGCAACTCGCAAAGAGAAAGAAAGAGAACATGATGAGTTTGTACGTGAAAAATTTAGTAGACATATTAGCGTTGTGTCAGTTTCACTCAAGTGAATTGCAGGCCGAGCCGAGTAAGGAAGAAGCACGGCAACTTCCTCCTTTTCTGTGTATCTTACACAAATGTGGTCTGACACTGACGGAAGGCTTATTTTGCATACTGAATCTCCATGCAGAGGTAATTAAGTCACCGCAATTATTACGAAACCTTACGTCAGACAGGTGCTTGCCAGGGCCAGTAATGACTTTCGTGCCGTGGAGGGAAGCTGACACGTGCACTGCGCCAAGGCCCTCTTTGAAAAGTTTATGTACCAAAATTAATAAGTGTGGGTGCACCTTTGTTAGAATCGCGTAGGAAATGGTGAGATGCACGGTTCAAGGCTTCCTTTCTCTATTCTGGATATTATTACTGGCTCCAATATTCAGATTGAAGGCTGGTAACGATTTCTTCCAAGAAAGCAAGCAACTCGATAAGATCTAATTTCAAAATCTACGTTTCACCTTTCATTTACTTCCGAGACGAAAGAAAGGAGAATGAGTTGCCATGGTTTTATTGTTTTCTCTGTATCTTCAACGTAACGTTTACTAGGACTTTCTCCTACAGTCGAAGGCAGCACGTAAAAATTCTTCACAAAAGATTCTTATGCTTCCTTCGCCCCCGGCACTTCTCTTTTGCCATGCCCACGCCCATATTATTAGGTCAGCTATATTCCGTTATGTGTGAAATCTACATTAGAATCCCTTCCATGAGTTCTCGTTCTTTGTCTTTACGGACGTATGTATTGGTAGAGTTTGTCACCACCATACATGGTAATAGTTTTGGATGTCGAAGGCCCGCTGAAAATCAGAGGATTTCAAA
>VRMD01002720.1:0-12517 GCA_009872375.1 Sminthurides bifidus | reverse complement strand
TTTTTATAAAATTCTTTATATAACTTTCCCAATACCAACTCTGTAATTACTTTCCCCACTTTCTTTTCTATTTTCGACCATCTATTGACGCTCCTTTCTTCCCTCCCTTTCCCGATAGTTTTGTAACGTTTATTCACGACATTTTTCATTCAACATTTACCATACATCGAGTATGTAGTAAGCTTAGCTTCGGTGCTCACGTAAGGAGGGAAAAGGACAACTTTTTCTTAAATTGGGCTTGGTAACAAAGGAGAAAAGGTACAGGCTTTAACATATGAGCTCCTCAAATCCTAGAACTTGGTCTAATAGTCACAACATCGATTTCAACGTAAAATAAGTTGTAAATATTGTCATACGTCAACTATTAAGCCGTCACGTTTAATAAAAGTGGATTCGGTTTCATTCAAGGCGAATTTTCGATGCATCAGACTCCAAATCCAAAGAATCAACACACTAGATAACAACATAAACTCCAAATAATTTTTTTTTAAATCCCCCGCGCGTCCGTTCAGATTGAGATAATTGAAGCGTGTATCGCCCTCAACCATTTTTTTAATCACTGTCAATTATTTTTACAGATGGAGCAAATGGCCTACCTGCACGACGTCCACTTACGCTACGGATGTTTTTGCAACGTTGGCGCGTGCCGTCGCCACCTGGATTTACAGCCTGAGGAGCTGCTTAAGCACTACGAGGTAATTTTTTCATTGGATCACCTTGTCTAGAGCCCACATAGCCCCGAGCAAGAGCTAGAATTTCTTCATGATTCCTGACAATCTGTCGAGGCACGAAACGCAATTACGTGGACTTGCTCAAATTGAAATTCACATACGTGCAGATTCAAGTACTTGGATGAATTCAGCTCTTGCATCGTATCTTTATCTTTAGTGGCAGACAGTTTCATCATCCAAGGATTTCATATGCAGAAGAGCTTTGAAGTTGAGATGCATGCATACGTCATACTGAAGAGAAAAGGAGGCTTATTCCACTTCTCACCTTCATTTTCTTTTCTCCAGGCCGGCCATGTATGCGGAGACATGATGGACTTGGTGGATGGAAAACCAACAGGGGCGATTCGAGTGTCTTTCGGCTACATGACAAGCAAACAAGATGCGGATGTCCTCCTCAATTTAATCCATGGCTGCTGGGTACAGCCTTTCTCCGCATCGCAGGTAGGTCAACTACATACACTTTATGCTTTCACTCTCACCCTCTCCGCAGCCCTCGTTGAATTTCAAAAGGACCGCTTCAAGTAAGCACCCCGGCTATTATTGCAACGCAATGACGAAAAATACAAAATTTCAAAGAATAACGTCCACAAGCCAAAGAATAACACATAACACACTTGGTCAGGACCAGTGGAGGAAATATGCCCGGGACTATGTTTTGACTCGAGAAATATTTCTTCATCTCGGAGGAAAAATAAACATTACGAGACAAGTGTGCAATAATTCCGGCGGTTTCGGTCACGGTATTTGGATTCAAATACGAGGAAAAAATCATAAGTTATTTATTTTCATTATTTATTTTAATGTTTTCCCTACTTTTTCCTCCCGCATTGCTATTTCTGGACCCCTTAAAACGTTGGAGGTCCACGTTCAAAACTCGCCAACGGTTGTCACGTCACCGACGATGTATTCCTCCGTCTCTTTAAGTAGCAGACATGAGACTCTGATGGCCAAAGGCATACATGTTTAGGATAACATGTAATGACTGCGGACTGCAATGGTGGTCTGTTCCAATCCCAGATACAGGGTTGAGGACTGGGATGAAAAAGGCAAGAAAAAATGGAACATGGGGGAAAGGGAGAGGAAAGCTCCGGGTTTGAAGCCCCTATCCCGCGGCTAAATTGAATCAGATTACATGGCATTACACAGAGTTAAAGGGAGATGACAAAGAGTGTGTTGCTCATGTCAAAAAGCCAATTAAAAAGTCTTCAAGATAATAAGATTCGTGGAACATGATACATTCCCTTTCTGCAGTCAACTTAATGGTGCACACAACCCTCGCCACCATCCCCTCCACAGAAAGAAATCAAGCATGAGAGTAGGGAGATAGAGCCTCGACCACCGTAAAAAAAATCTAAATCTCTCGTACGGATCGTGCACAAAGTCAGGTTTTCATCATTTTTTCCGAGGGCTTTTAGTTATTGGCTCCACGTCCGGACAGGGAGGACCTACGGACCTGTGCAAGGGCTCATTCGATTCAATTAACGTTGAAGTAGCGACAGTCGAGACCCCAAGCCCGGCCACAGGTCATGCTGTTGCCGCGGCATTTCAAAATTATATTTTAGCTGGCTTGTCACCCTGCTGAAAACTGTATATTAGCGTACCAGATAAAAAACCAGCAAGCCAGCGTTCACGGTGGATCTGCGTGGGAAAACCTCCAAGGAGGGTTGTAAAGGAATGCTTGTGTTGGTGTATACGCACGCAGAGCTCCTTGAAAAAGAAAGTTGGCTTTCTCTGCAGGATGCGTTAATGCAGTAGTAGGCTATTCTGCATCGCTGCCAGACTTCACTTAAGGTTGTCGGATCTCGCTAGTGTCACGAACCTAATTTTCATCGTAGCATGGAGCCGGGTGCAGCGATTATTTTTCATTCGTCCTTGGTTACGTGAGTAATTCTTAATTAAATTTTTTCAACCTAATTCTCTCATTGATTACACGAGTGATAAATGATACTGCCACGTCTCTCATCCTCTCCAGGAAGATAGCCCATATTCCGCAAACAGAAAAAGATACTGTTCAAACAAACCCTCCTTCTACTGACTTTCAGTCTGTCTAGCCCGTATTACGCATCCTGAAACAATATCTTTTCTCAGACTTCACATCTTCCATGCTAGAAAGACAAGCCAAGGTTACAGTTCCATGTTCCTTGCCTTTGTACTTTAACGCTTTATCGTCTTTTCCTCCTCAACAAGTCTTCCTTCTCTCACAATCCGAAATTCGTCTGCAAGATGCAGTTCAAATCACCTCCATTGCAACGGTACAAAAAAGAGTTTCCACATTTTACCTGATAAAACACCCCGTGGCTTAAATAAACTCCGTCGTTATTAAATTCATACTTACATTTTTAAAAACAAGAACTCCATCTCCTCTCCGACTCGTGCAGATTTCAAAATTCTATACCGTCTTCATACCATGTTTAACCGTCATTTTCAGTCTTTTATTGTTTTCCCCCGCATTTTAATGAAACATGAGTAGTTCAACATGCGAAAAGTTGTTTGCGTCACTTTTTATACACGTTAGAAATAATATTCTACGAACAGTATTTTGGCTGGTTACCCCCAATCCATGAACCAGTTCCATTTTAGTATTGGCAGGCAAGTAACCTAGCCTTGTTGTAGTACCTACAACACATAGTTTTCCAGTTTATTATCCGCATGCAGGTATATGAGATCCACGTACGCTTTCACCTGCAGGCTCTTTCACTTTACCAGCTCATGATTTAAATATGGCGGCTGCATCTCATGCGCGAAAACGTTATGCTCGAGGGGAAAGTGTTTTGTAATTCGTCAACATCATCTTCCAGCCTCGTAATGAAGCAAGAGTTGTTGTTCTTTTGCAACGTTTCACATTCACTTTTCATTTCCTGGTTACGTCACGTCTTAAGTGGAGAAAGCCGGGTTGCCTACTCCGCAACATAGGGACATCTCTCAGCTCCAAAATTTGAAAACTCGCACACTTAACTGCGAACTGATTTTTTATTAATGATAGGCTTCCGAGTATGTATATGCAAAATATGGTCAATCTGGACCCTTCTTCCTGTTTTTCAGGCCGTTGCATCAAGGGCCCTTGCTCGGACCATGGAGACCCACCACCCCAAAACCGTTCCAGAAGCAGGGAATGCACCTCCTGCCGGGGCGGACGTCCTCCCTGCACTCCACCCCCTTCGGAGGAAACGAAGGGTACTTTCAAGGATCTTCGTGTACCCTATCAAGTCCTGCGCCGGCTTTGAGGTAAGTCATAGCTCATTGAAACTCTTCGATGTGCATGAAATACGGTCCGTTTTTCCAGAATTTTCCAGAACCTCTTGTTCAAATCTCAAATATTTAAGCGGAGGAAAAGCTACAGTTAGTTCTTTGTAGTTCGCACCGAGTAAGACGAACTAGGAGAGAAAAGCCGAACAGAAACTGTGTACGCTAACGGGACTTTGGTGGGCTTGCAAGTCGGAGGATTTACTCTTCTTCCTGTAATCACTTTCCAATCCGGTTTGGTTGCCTGGAAGGATTTGTGAAGAAACCCTCCTCCTCCCACCTGGTCGAGTATTAGTAGCTGTTTTTTCCTGTCCGGGGTATTACGCCAGAGCGTGTTACATGTGCGAAAAAGGAGCACATGAATCTTTTTCTCAGGCCGGCTTTGTGTCTGTAAGAAAAGCATGGCGGTGAGCGGTAGTGGCCCGGCGGTGATTGTCATTTATGACTTGTGCTTTAGCCCGTGTGTATGATGCCCTGGATGAAGGAAGAGAGGCATGGAAAAAACATATGAAAAGAGAAGAACAGATCGGATTTTATTTGAAATCTCGGCAGTGCGATATTTCTCTCCTCTTGTACAATAAATTACGCCCAAGTAGCAACAAGAGGGAAGCAGACAGGGTGAGTTTATGGCAACCAGGTAGTTGTCAGAGTCTCGCAATTCTGTCCCGAGTTGCTAAAACCCCTCCAGGAGAAAACAGTCTTTCGAAACTGTCTGTATAGTCCGGGCTTGCCTCGCATGCAATATTCCGAGACGTAACTCCACTTCATTTCATGGTCATATGAAATCTTTCCAGTGCTCCACGCACCTTTTCCATAGACGTGGATCCACAGATCGTTGTGGGGAAACAAGGGAATCTAAAATTTATAACAATTCAGTACTTTGTAGCTCTGAGAAAATGCACTTAAACCCATTTCAAAAAGATAATGAGCAAATTTTCCACCAAGTAAATTCACCCTACCTTATGAGCCGGCAGTGTCGAATTTTAGATGTGGAGATGTTCCAACCGCATTAGTACTTTCTCTTTACTTCCTTGCCGAGCTTCTGCTCCTTGTATACTGAAGACAAGCACGCTTCCAATGTTGGGCAACATGTGCCTTTCCTGGATCAGATTACGAAACCTCGGATTGACTCAGCACTTTTTCAAGACCTGCTATTCTGCTATGGTTCTTGGCTTAGTTTCTAAATCTGTCCCAACCTCGAACCTCAATTTAGGCATGACTTCAAAAACAAAGAAACGTTACTAACTGTGTGCCTTCCTGTGACAAATGTGAAAGGGAAAGCCACCGGCTTCGAGTTTCATGAAACATGTTCGGTGCCTTTGGCTAGGAGCAATGTACTTGGTTTGTATTGGAGATAAATTTTAGGAGTTGATTCAAACTTGTTGCCTTTCTGCCTCAAAGTTCCTGCAACTCGTATGTATTAGACTAATTAAGTCGACATGTGCCTCCACGGTCGTAATTTTGTTCCACCATGTTTTTCTTTTCCTCAAAGGCTAGTAAACCAAAGGGAAAACCACGACTTTCCCGCCAAAATATACGGTAGTAGGGGGTAATTAAAGAGAATGTGAAAGAGTGTGCTTGCTCCTACTCCCTTACTTGCTTCTTGGTGAAGATGAAGTTTGACATTGTAACGATGTGATACGTCCGCTATCGATGGCCGATATCGGCTGAACAGGAAACTATTCCAGCGGCAAGTTTGAAAGGTGCTTCTTAAAGATCTTTGTTGAAATAGCGATGTGTACTACTCTTCAGCTAATTATCCTAGCATGTAGCCATTGTAAGGCCCAAACGCCGAAATTTGTCTACTGCAGCTTCTGATTCAACCCGCGGTACAGATTGGTTTGACGCCGAAATTCATCTACAGCTTAGGATTCAGACCTGATGCCACATGCTTAGCTGCCCACGCCAAGTTAAAAAACACCCTGGGAGAAATGACCATATCACATAAGGAATGTGAGAGAAAAGCCATTAGTCTGAAAAATGCGAGTTGAATTTATCCCTTGATATCATCCTTCCTGCCTGGAATCAAAAGCCACCACACCACAAGGGGACGAAATACATAGCGGAGAAAGATAAACCCCCTGCCGTACTATTAGAGTCTGGTGAAAGTCCAAGGTGTTGTTGACGTGGACGAAGTGGCTGAGAGAGCCACACCGTCCACCAAAGAGCCGGACAAGTGAACCAGGCGAGGGAATAAAATCCTCTCAAGGTCCGCTCGAGCTGGACATGAAAAATGACGAAATAGTCCTTGTAGTCCCAGCAAGAAAAAAAGCTCATTTGGCTCTCTAATGGATTTCCAGAGTGGGGAGAAAGTGTGCCCATTTTTTTGTAAAAAATCCAACCAAAATGCATGCCATCATTAGGATATTATTGTGCTCTGACGCTCCCCTATTTACTTTCACCTTCCTAGTCTCAAACTTTCCCTCGGAGTGCAGTATCTTTGAAGAGCTGAAAAGATTGCATGTAGGCACACAAACAGCGTTATGTTCATGCACTCCCTACTGTCCATTCCTCTAACCCTATGTCCAAGTCAATGTCGGTATCCACGTGTTGTGTCCTTGGCTCTCACACAGTAACGTTATCACTGCACAAAATCATGTGATGATGATGCTGGACCATGTAACTTTCCCCACGGGAGAAACCTATTTACTTACTTTCCCCGATGGAAAAAATCAGCACTCATAAGCCGAGCCGAACATTCCGGTGGCTTCCATTCAGTTCCAACGTTTCAAGTTCGTAGACCCAGTGGTTGCAGGAAAATTCATCCTTTTCCAAGTAACCACAAGTAAGTTAAAGCAACTTCAACTAATGCCTCACGTCAGCTCGGTCAAAGGTAAAGTCGGTGTAGATTTTCTCCCGTAACCCTCTCCTTCTATTGACGGAGAGTGGGTACGCGAGCGGGGAAAGCACATGACGGAACGAGTACACGAGTTTCAGTTCAGTTTCAGGGTGATTTAGTGAATTTGTCCGTTATTTCTCGGCGGAGGGAGAAAGCAAGAAGGAGCTGTGGTCCAGGATGGATGGATGGACCCAAGAGAGAAAGTTATGCTCAGAGCTGTTGGGCCGGACGGCGGCGAATAAGAATGACTCGGTTTGGCGATATGGACATAAATGTTTTCTCTATTTCTCAGGTGTCCAAAATGTGGGCAATCGGGAATCGTGGCTTGTTTTATGATCGTGAGTGGCTCATCGTGAATTCCTTCTGGCGTCCCATTGACTCAAAAGCGGGAGCCCAGATTGTGTCAGCTCAAGCCCAACATTGATATTAGCAACAGGAGATTAGTTCTCTCCATGGAGGGTAAGTCGGTGGAATTCACCTTTCCCTCTCACTCTCTCTCTCTCATGGCTTTTCCCTCATCTGCTTTCTCCAGTTTCACCATGACCCATGCAGTGCACTGCAGCATGAAGTCCGCCAAGCATACTTTCTCCAAGCATTTATACCAGAAGGACGGATTATAAGACGCTTTCTCTATTTGTGCATCTGTCTCTGGGACTTTCTCTAGGATGCGATCTCAACTCTCTCAAGGTTCTGACCGCAAAGGCTTGAGTTTTTTTCTTTCAGTCGAGAGGGAATATGGAATCGCACGATTTCATGTGATTTAAGTGAAAGTAAACTCCAGTGTGTGTACTCCATCTCAATCTGGAGGAATATAAGCCTCGGAAGGAGAGAAAGACTTAAATTAATGTATCCAGTCCGCAAATAGAGATTGAAACATTGGAGATGTGTAACCAACCACCTCGTAATGGCCATGTGGTTTCTAACGTCATTATCTTCCCGAGCCTTATCTTTCTTACCTGCTCCCTCTTCCTCTCATTCTTCTTTCCCTTCCCTTCTATTTCACTTTCTCCGCTTTCTCTGCCTTCTCCGTCCCTCCTACTCCTCTTCAGCTTTTTTACCCTCTCCGTCTTCCTCCCCCACAATAACACAATCAATGCGGGAAACGAGCTAATCAAACGCAGAAACGTGATGAAACCGGCTGCAGCAAGTGGCTTATCGAAAGGATACGTAAATGAACCCGCGAGACTTTCTCCACCAGGTGACGCTTGGTGAAAGCACCAAATTACAAGTCCAAACCATCCTGAAAAGGCAGGCCAAAAGGCTTGAAACCTCCCCCCCCCGAGATCCCATCTCCTTCAATACTTCATGAGCATTAGCACTCCAGCAAACAGGGAAGATGGACGAGGTCTGAGGATGAACCCAAGCCCTTGGCAGGTGAGAAAGTAGGTGAGAGCTCACGGGAGAGGCACAGTGCTAGGCCAGTACCACAGTGCTAAGTACAAAAGAAGCGGGAAAAAATAGGCCGGAGACAAGGACCGAAAGATTTATGTGACAAACGTCTAATTGTGCTAATTCAATTGAATGGCGGATGGGATTCTTTCCGGCTTGCTTTTCGGGACATGAAACCTGGTGCTTGTCCTCTTACTGGTATCGAGTAACAGACTGAATTTCAACGTTTCAGCCTAATACCACGTACCAGTCGCCTGTTCAAACTTGAAAAAGGAGCCAAAGTGTTTCTTTCTGTTTTCCTCAACGCCATCGCCAAACAATTCCTTCCCAGCTCTTAGCTCCTTCTCCAGTTTGTCCCGCCCCCTTTCACCTTTCCCAGGGAGAAGAACAAACGGAATGATTTAATAATACGGCTTTCTGTTAATTCTCCTTTCTTGTTATGTCACCAATACCAATGAACGGGAATGACAACTGCCAAGCAACAGTCACGACATTTCGTGATGAACGCTTGAATCCTTGAATGCAAGAGAGGAGTTCCTTGGCTTCACTCACCGTTTCGCTAAGTGGCATCGATTAAATTATAATTAACAAGATTTCCTGTGAAAAGACCGTCGAAATTAGAGAATCCTCCCGATTTTTCTTCTGACTTCCTTGGTTTCCGCACAAAATACTGTACTGGAAGCCGTGACTGTCTCCGTGTCTCACCAAGGCACGTGTCTGTTCTTTGATTCGAAATAAATTCGTTTTCTTTGCAACGATACTCCCTTAAAATAGCCTTAAGTAGGACTCTTCTTATTACCGTCGAGATAAGGGCACATGAAGTTCCGTGTGCTTCCGGCCTGACACTTTAGAATATGCATACATACAATCTTTTAAAAGATTTCAGACGCTCTCTCAGCCTCTCTCTCTCTGAATGCATACTTTTGAGGACTCAGGAGCTTTTGATAATTCAAATCTGAGCTACTTTCAGCAACATGTTTTATCATCCGCATTGAATTATTACCAGCTTAGAAGAATAAGTATCGGATAGTGGTTTTTAACCGGGGCTTTAAAATCGGATGTTATTTTTCCTTCCAGGTTTCCCTGACGCACACGTCCCGCTGGATATCAAACAAATGATGGAAACTTCTACCACCGGCTCCAACGTTACGACAGATATGTGTACATCAAAGGTACTTTTTGCACACACACACACACACATGCATCTTGAACTAAAACATATGCTTTTTACTTTGAACTCATGAGAATCTTGTCACTTTCAAAAGGGCTTCAAATAAGCTTACGCTTTTACCAACTTCGCGCTCTCTTGAGCATATTTCAAGTGTCTCCGTTATGGGAAATTTTGCATGTTTTCTCTCTTCCCACTTTTTTTTCTCCCGATTTTTCTTCCGAGAGCCCATCGAGTATTTAAAGGATTGATAATAACAACCTATTTTAAACCTAAGCCCAGGCCCTTGTTCAAACACAATGACATGCCTCCTGTTACAGGTGTGCGGTGACGCCATCACCGGCTTGGATTGCGGTCAGGCAATCAGCGATTGGCTCTCCGAGGTATTTGACAGACCGGGATTGAAACTAATCCGGTTGTCGGCCGACCATCACCGGAAACCACGTAAGTTATCCAACAGCTTCCTCCTTCTCCAGCTGTACTCCAAATCCCAGTAGTTTCTATTACCTGGCATTCTACCTTGGCTGTTTTGCATCATTGTGAGGTACGCCTCTACTGTTGATTTTGCATCCATTCATATTTTACATGTGATATTTTCTCCTGAATCGCAAATAAACACATGGCCGTTTCAAACATCCCGCTGTCAAGGGAGATGAAACTTATTTTCGAGCCTAAAAACAGATGCATTAGTACCATCAAAATGATAGGAGATAAAGGACGACATCCATCAGGGGATCCATCTCTGGCAGTTATTTCAAGACTGACAGTCTGCAAACTGGTCATTGCTGGTGTATTGTTTGCTGAATTTCGGACCAAGGCCCCGGCCTTTTGTCCTGGTAGCCTGCACCCATTTAGCAGTTGAGCCAAGCACCTGGAGTTCGGACAAAGGATGTGCAATTAGAGAAAATTGGATGGAATGCTTCGAGGGACAGAGGATGGGATGATGACGGGAATATTTGTTTCTTGTTTGTAAGCGCATTTGACACCTGGATCTGTGAGGCAGAGCGAGAGAGAGAGAGAGAGTGGGACTTGAGCGGAATAAATAATGGCCGAGATGAAAAATGATGGTGAAAAATTACACATGGTCGCAGAAATGGAGTCCCTCTTACAGAAAACAAGAGGAGGTGAAGCCAAAGCGATATTATTCCGAGGGCTGAAAGGGAACAAGGGAGAGTGGTGTCCATAACTTTTAGTTGTACTTTTCCAGCCGTACAGTGGCTTACACAATTCGCCACCCCTCCCCCACGGACTGATCCTGACGAGCCGTGGGATCAAGTCCATTAGGATCAAGTGCTTGCTCTCGGAAACTCGCTCTTGTGAAATGAAAGATTCCGGTCTTGCGAAATTACACCCAAATTGAAAACCATGCTGATGATGAGAGAGAAGCCTGTATGCTCTCTTCGCATGGTGGCCTTGCTGCCTTTCAAAGGGCTGCGGTACTTGTACATGTAGCTTTTCTCTTTTTGTTGTACAAAAGGAGAAATGGAAGCAGAGTCACTCTCATTCCCTCTTGTCCATGTGTTTTTAGCAGACGACCAGATTGGGCAAGGGGGCAATTCCATGCTGGAACCACAAGCCGTCATACTCATAGGGGCAAAGTACACACAGCATGTCTTTCTTACAGGCTGGAGGAGAGATTTCTCACAAATTCACATCTGGCTCCGGATAAATATTTGAGTTTCCTATTTGTAACCCTGTGTGGCTTTGTTACTCTTTAATGGAAAATTGCAAGAACGTGCCACCCCGGGTAACAATACGGGTTCACCCTCCTTTCACAACTTTCCCTCCCCCTTTACTGGGCATTGAGCCCATCGCCGCCATCACGATCTGCTCTCAGTAGTACAATTGGAGATTATGTCTGCGAGTACCAATAGTCAGAACTGGTGCTTTCTCCTATCTGATTCCCGGCTTTCAATCATTGTCCGAGCTTTTTGCAACCGGTGCTACCCCACCAGTCACGTCCTGACCACGTCTACTGGAATCGACATCGGGGTCAGCCTCGACCAGTGTCTCTTCCAACACAGGGTGGGTCAGAGGTGACATAACACTCGGCTCTTCTCTTGACTCAGTAAAAGCACATCTGTCTACGGTCAATCACTGAGTGTGTACATGCCCCTGTTTGTGCTTTCACTCTTTGGGCTTTCACCCTTCACCCTGGTGTTGTCTTTTCTCGAGTATTTTTCCTTGGAGGAGCATCCACGACTTCACGGTGGCCATCACCGACTGCCTACCCTAGCGAGGCCGTGTGATTGTTCACTGGTGGATTCCAAGTTTACATTAAATTTGTATGTGGATAGATGCATTTGTTTGCTCTTCTTCTCGAAATGAATTGCTTTGGTTCCCCGGTCAGTTTGTAATATTTCCTCCTTGGTTAGGTACAATACGTATATTTCAATTTGTGACTCAGGTATTGAAGAAACAACCCTTGGGATACCGTTTCGAAGGCTGAGCAAGCATCCCTCAAATGTATATGCATACTGGGAAACTGTCGTAGAGTTGAAACATGGATCTGACAGTGTAAACGGCATGATTCTCTATTTGTAGATTTAGGGCATCATTGGCTAAAGTCCAGAGACTTTTTTGATTAGATGGACACATAGATTCGTTCGTCATTCAAAGACTTGGAAAGATTCAAAATCGGGTTTCCTGTCACCAGCAAGTGTTGCGCCTGTAGACAGGAACAAATCTGGGAAAAGGAAACAGGATATGCCACTCAGTGGGGAAGTGAAAGCAAACTTTCACCCGCTGTTCCATGTCCGCACACTGGATTAGATTACAACTGCCTCCTGGACAAGGATAACGTCATGTGTCATTTATCTCACGCCTTGTATGTGACCAGCAGATTAGCCTTTTGGTGTGTTAAAAGCGCTTTGTCAATCTTTCGGTATTTCCCAGACTGCGCTGCAGATGAATTTTCTAATCCAAGGGATTTTCCATCCTCCTCTTCGCAATCCTTCCACGTCCATAAATGAGTTTATCAGCCTCTTTTTGCACAGAATGGTCGAAATTGACATTGTGAGAGCGTGATAAGCGAAACTGGTGGTGCACCACGAGTCGCGCTGCAACAATAACATAGCCTGTTTCGAAAATAGCGCTCTCGGTGACGTTTCCAGAGGACCGCGTCACAGATTATCTATTTCCGGTCTG
>VRMD01002718.1:0-12526 GCA_009872375.1 Sminthurides bifidus | reverse complement strand
TTGTCCTCCTTCTTCATTCCCAAGCCAAAAGCGCAGCGGCGATAGTACTTGATTCACATGATACACATTATGAGCTACGATCCAAAATCCGAACCGATAGATCCCAATTCAACTTCCAAGTCTAGTAGGCTTGAGGCTCCCCACCTCAATCACTAGCCTGCTCACTTTTCTTATACCAATCTCCATCACCATAGGATCCAAGTACAAAAAAAACTTCTTTAGCCAACAACATCGGAACAGGAAGTCAGGTCGGACAAAAATTGGCTGAGCCGGGACCAGGAGCCTGAACCAAGCCAGTCATGTAGTATTTGGTTTGCTGCAGCCGGCGGCTCCTGGCTACAGCATTTGCTTTGCGGTTTCCAAATGCGTTTTTTAATACGAACCACACTTACGACGCCTGGAGGTCCTTACGTTACATCTACCGGGAAATCTGCTGCCGAAACCACAACACAGGCTTCGGCCATATGGAGCCCGATATATCCCATTCGAACACGACTCCATCCTGTAGCTCCTCAACTTTTTCCATCGAGGCAAATGCACCGTCTAGTCGCCTAGCCTGAAATTTTTCGCCGTATGAAAAACAAGCTGCTAATGCACCAGAAGATGCTTCCTGAGAAAATTTACAAGCTCTTTCAGTCTCTGTGTGCAGTCTCTCTTCTCTCTCTCTCTCTCTCTCTCTCTCCTTTTCACTCTCTCAAACCCTTTAAGACCAAAAACTTTTTGTATGTTAAATGGAACCGGGGTAGGAAGGAAGAAGAAAGAAGAGGCAAACAACTCCATCCGCGCGTACCATGTCTGCTCCTGACGCACCACTCAAATTCATTCTCAGATGGTGGATGAGATGCATAACGACCGTGGCCAGATCGGGTTCAAACTACTCGAGAGAGCGAGCGTAAATGGTACCAGCTCGCCTTAATGTTTAAACACATGCACAAAAGGACATTAACATGCTCTTAAAATTACACAATCAATACGCGAGGACCACCAGAAAACTTTCAAGGCCTCTGCGAAATCTAAACATCCAGCAACAAATGACGCTCTTATCTCTCCCGCGACACATTCAACTGAAATGATACTCAATTAACTCCAGACTAATGCGATTTCTCCTGCCCAGATGCACACACTTTTTAAATTACCGAACCTCTCACTCTCTCCATCTGTCTCACATAGCCTAGTATCCAAATACACTGCATCATCCAGCTCGTAATATACTTCAGTACACTGCTTTTTCAAAAATATCAAGCCTGAGCCGTACCCACATTAGGCAAGCTCCATTGCCTCAATGCTTTTTACACAAGACACACATGCCTCCTGTTAAACATTCCAAACCCACAACCTTTAAGCCTGGTATGAGACCCTCATGCATCCATTTCTCCTCCATTCACTCAAGTCAGCACGGCAAGTCCCAATTAAGCTGCCAGAAACGGGACAGGAGCAAACCGGAGTCATTTTTTACCCCAAATTAACCTTATTGGCAAATTCACGTGTTTACCTCTAAGAAGCCAATTTTGTGGAAATGAACGACGAGACCGAGTGCGTGTAATATCAAGGCAGACAGCACAACCAGAGGCTTTCATGATCAAGTCCACCGGCATTAGCAAACCAACGACTCAATTCAAGCATCCATACTTCCGGTAATTGCCCCAATCGGCCCTCGTGCAGTTCCAGCCACTTGGTTCTTATCAACTTATCGGTGATTGCTGATTAACCCAGCCACACCACACCATGCGACAAGCCCCAATTTTCTAATATCGCCGTCACATGATCGAACCTCTTATCTCAGGTAGTGGCAGGTGAGCAAGCTCGAGCTTTTTCAGTCCACGAAGTCAGTATCAAAGTAACCTGAATTTGAGTTTGAGTCCAAACCACGTACAGGTGAGACACAATCAAGCCTTCCGTAGAAACAATAGACCGTGTCTGTATGGCAACGTAAGCCTACAAAAACTCAAGTGAGTCAGCAACAGCACCGGAGACCAGAGTGAAATTACCGGTAGTCCGGTATTTAATTACCGAGTAATTGAATCCCCGTTCATATCCAACACAATTACCCACTTGCATGTGAGCAAAGATAGCGATGGTGCTCAAGATACAAAAAATTACTCAGCCAGGAGATTATGATTCTCAAGACTGAACAAGAAATTAGGATAATTTCATTCACTACCAACTTCCATTAAGCTCAATTACACACTGTCCTTACGAGTGCGAGGTGATACCCTGGACGCAAATCCACCCTTNGTGCGAGGTGATACCCTGGACGCAAATCCACCCTTTTACAAAACATGACAATTAAGTTTAATAACGCGCTTATTTAACCCATCGACTTCCGTCCTACACCAATCCCTCTCGCTCTTGTCTCTTCAATCCACTCAATCCAGCTCATCAACCAAGCTCATAATTAAGTCCATCAGCGGCATCTTAAACAGTAGCAAGTACGCTAAAGCGGTACCATTATCCACACCAGCTCCTGTCCTGTCCCTACCAACTGATCGTGAGCTTTTCATCAATATTTCAGGCTAAGCTTGTCTTGAGTCTGCCTCAGTCAATTTCTTACAAAGTGTTCAAGCAATCGAGTGGCTGAGGTGCAACGCCCAGTCTTTATTCTAATCCTGTGCCTTGAACGCATAATTTCGTAAAAACAATCAGCCGCTGATAGCTCCACAAAATCCTTTGACGTGTACTCATTCTTTAGTAAAAAGCCTCAGAACTAATTTGCCTTGCCTAGTAATTATCTCCGGGTAATCCGCGCATATTACATCCAATTTTACCTTCATTCCCCTTCGCCTTCCAAACTGATAAAAAGATCATCCACTCTATCCGCTTAAGTGTAGCACTTGATCGAATTCATTAATTCAGAATAATTCATCTCAAAGTAAGTTATCTCGATTTCATACTAAAGTCTCAAGTCTTATTCAATGCTCAGGATGGCTATGATTCTCGAAACTGGATTCACGTATTTAAAAAGCAGTACAAAAGCCATGATTTGCCAGGCTAATAACTTCAGATCACCAGTGTGTGGAGCCTTTGTTTCTTTTTCCCTGCCAATGCCCACCTACACATATAATTCCTAGTATCTCTTTCTTCAGCTCTACAAATTCTTCTGAATAGCCAGCGGAAGATTATGTGACCACAGAACGCATCTAAAGCTTTTTGTTCTTTGGAAATCATCAGCAAGGAACTTCTTTTCGGAAGAAAGCACAGCACAGCATAAAGATAAGGAGAAAGCCGTAGTCGTTTCTCTTGCTTCCCTTCCTCTCTCCGGCTACACGCCGCTACTTTTCTCATTCCTTTAGTGAGGATGGAATGGACGCATTTAAGCATGTAAAAGACAAGGGAAGAGGAGCAGGACGTGTGCGTTGATCTAAGAAAAGATTCAGAAGAAATGAACATTATGAAAAATGGTGTCTGACCAGTGAAGCGAATTGGATGGCCATTTTTTCCCATCTCATTCCCTCTTGAGAATACTCAATCCACACGCACCCTTCATTCAATTCCTGCGGATGATCCACCGAGCTCGTCCAAGTCTATTCCTCCAGCTCGACAATCTTCTTCTTCTTCATAATTCTCAAACCCGCACAGCATCTCATCCAATGTCCATACACTATGCACCGAAACCGTAAATATGTACGTACACTAAAGACACGTAGGAAGAAACCTGACTCTCGCTTTTTAAAAATCCTCTACGACCCTCTTTCTTTCCACTTTGTGGATCCGAATGGCCAATCCATATTCCAGTTAAGTAAGCGGCAGAGAGAGCAGAGCAGAGAAAGTCTAGAGGAGAAATTCTCCTCTGTCTAGTAGCATCAGAGAAAGCAGGACGCGAGCCAAAATATGACCGCATAAATACATATTTATTGTACTCCTGCTCCTTCGTCCATCACGTTATAGGCATCATAATAAGGGATGCATATACACACTTCCAGCAAATCTTCCGCCCGTGACCTATCCACTTCATTTCACCCATATTAAAAAGCCCTGGATGAGAGAAAGAATAGCAGAGAGCCTTCTTTTTTTCTCACAACTTTTTTTTATTGTAGCAAAACATTTCCTTGTACTCCTTTGAGAAAATCTCTTGTAGCCGGAAAAGTACAAGGAGTAAAAGAGCAATTGGAGACACAATATCGTTTTCCCCAACAAAAGACCCAAGTCAGACCAGAGAAGAAAGAGGGAAAGGAGTCTGAAACAGCGAAAAGACAACCGCGGAATTCATGGCTTGGAATAAGTAATTGTAAAAATTCTGCCGCAACAATCAACAATTGAAAGCTGAGACGACGAGAACGACGATGAGGAAAAGGAAACGGGCAAAACTTTTAGTGAAACGGAGCAAGGACCCGGACAAAATCCCAGGGAAAAGAATTACAACAAGCACTGTGAAATGAGGAGTAGATAATGAAAAGGCTATTAGAGAAGCTATTTAGCCAATGATAACGGTTTTATGGCACCTCAGAGACGTCCGCGCCACTACCAACCGATTTATGACAGCTCACACTCACTCTCCTCATCCTCATCCTGGTACTATGCCACCAGTCGCACAGAGCAAACATTATCTTCATATCTCATTCACCCTCGCTCCAGCTTCACGCATTGTACACTCACAGCCAGACTGTCAGCTTAAGGAAATCTTGGAAATCAGAATTGCGCACACTTTCCCCGGCTCCTATCAGCGAATTGCACCCTAAAACACCTCATTTGCGTCTAACTACACAAATTCACCCTTCAACCACCAGCCTGCCTCATTCCCAGCCCTGCTTACCCGCTAACATCTGCCCGCTGCTCAAGCGATAATACCGCAGAGCTTTTACATTTCCGAGTCGAAAGTTTTCCCTCATTTCAAACAACCTTTTTTTTTACTTTCTTCTTCTCCCTCAACGAATTTTTAAAACTATGTGGTGCAAAAAGCCTCAAGAATAAGGAATTATCAGCTCGTCAAAAAAGACTGACGGTGGGGATAAAAATCTTCTGAAAACTGCTCATCTCTTCCAAGAGGACAATCCTTTCCATCCCTGAAACAATCGCATGAAACAGGACCACGGGGCTCATCTTACAACAAGTCTAGAAAACTTCTAGTTACATTCAACATGGAAAGAAAAAGAGACGAGAATCGTCAATGCATCCACTTCCCTTCGGACATGCCTCTAGAGCACACATTGCACGTAGAACAATAGGAGGGAAAAAGTTACTCTGCCGGAAAACTCAAAAGTATAAAATTATAGGGTGTCGGAGCATTTGATGATGATGGCTTTTAAATGGCTCTCCATCTGAATAATACTATTTCTATCGCCCACTCCTACAAATCGCTTTACAATTACATATGTACACTCATCTCCTTCCCATACCTGCTACAAGATTACTCACACCTAATTTTTTTCATCTCCATCTTGTAACCGAATACTCTGTCTGTCAGTTAGTGACCAATACTAAAAATTCTCCCACACCATTGGCTCAAAGGAAACTCTCAAGTGTGAATCCTAACACTTAAGCAGCGGTACTTGATCATCTTTGTTTTTACACTTGTCTGCGAGTTACTCAAGTGCACTTTTAAACTATCCTCAGTAGCTTTTTCAACACCCCCTTATTGAGCCCTTGGAATGAAGGCTCCGATCAGGGGGAATATCACACGTCTCTGAGAAAAACTCTGAACTCAACAGTCTGACAGAAGTATGAAGTTCCATTCTGTATCAAGCCAAATCTCTCTCACTTCTCATCTCCCAGCCTCGGACAGATTAGTGGTGGAACAGGTATTATTTACATCACTCACTGTTAATGAGATGGCTGCGCAATCAACTAGTATTTCAACTTAATCTCATCATCACCAGCGCCATTAATGTCACCCCCAAGATTGCGAGTAGACTACATACCTTGTAATCTATCTTCACCTCCCCTCCTCGACAAACTGTATGGTAATGATAATGATAAAAACTAACATTTCCATAACCTCGGCATTGCCACTCAAGAGTTCAAAACCCAATTCTTTCAACTCCTCCAATTCTTCCCTGCTCCCGAGTCTTTTGAACGAGGTAACGAAATTCGCAATCAGGGGCAAAAAAAATTGCCAAAATGGCCTGCTCCTACAAAATGATCGCTTGATTTCCACGCCTCCCCCACCCCATCCATCTCACCGCTTCATCATTTGTAGTCGATGAGCAAGAGCGTGTAAGCTCACAGCTTGATGGATTTACCTTGAATCTACTACTGCAGTGCAGTATTTAAGACCCGTACATGTAAGCGTTTTGGAAGTGAGTAATGAGCTTTCAAGGGGAGGGGGTTGGAGTGAGTTGAGACGACAAGACGTATATACTTGCACTCTCAATCAAGTGCGAATTATCGCAAGTAATATTAGTGATACAGAGACCAAAATTAGATCTAAATGTGCAACAAGTGACGATACGCCTGAATATCTAAGTGAATCAAAAGTGAATTTTCAAATTTTCATGAAAAGTTGCCAAAAACTGGAAAACCACGCTGCTCTCAAGTCTAACCACGGCTTCTGCAACTCCATTCCTCCGATAAATGTTTTCTTTCTGTAGTAGAATTAGTATGATTCAGCCCTTCTTGCACAGACCTGGCGGTCATTACAGTCAGTTCACGTCCGTCATTTCATGCTGAAGATGGTGGGAGAAATTTGTGAAAAATGTGTGCAAACAGGACCGTGAATGGTTATATCGCAGTCCAGTCATTTGGATCACGTTTATGTCCGCTCTGGGTCCACAGAAGAGATTACAAGGCGTTCGAGAGAGAAACTCAAGCTGGATGTTAAACTTGAAGGCTTATGAAACGTGACCAGAACATCAGATGAGGTAAAGATAGTCTCGAATTTAATGAACAAACTATATCTCCCTCCTCCCTTTCATGTTTGCCTTCTCTCAAGTCTCAAGTGATTTTCCAGCTCCACCATAGACAGTATACGTACACCTCCTGCAAAACATTCACTCTCAGTCAGTCAAGTCTTGTACACACGGAGCCGGACAATCTGTCCGATACAACCCATCAAGTACTCCTACACTAGTAGTAGTTGTAGTTTTACCGAGCTATCAACGATCACATTAGCTTGGACGTTACACCACTTTTATCGTCTCATCCACAGAGACTGTCATTTCCGAAGTACCGATGCAAGTTCCCTTACGTCTCAGTGGCCCTGAGGAACAAGCTAGACTATACAAGCAAACAGATGCACCGGAGCCAAAAAAGGCTAATGTATTCCAACTTGAGTTCGATTTCCAATCGTTACAATAGCCATCGCTCAATTACTCCGTCGCGCCGAAACACAGTCAACAAGGAGGATGATCCGTCGAAAGGCACCTGGAGATCGGAGATAAAATACCATCTTCATCTGCATCTTCTTCAAAGAACCACTGGCTTTTCACCACAACAATCGCACTTCATCCCCCAACCCGAAGCCATAATGTCTGCACCATTCCTACAACCATTGTAACAACCAACATCGCACACGCAGTCCAAAGACCAGCATCATCACCGTCTCCATTGTGCGCGGAACGAGCGGCTGCGGACCATGATTGAAAATCCTATTACTGCCACTTATTACTACTTCTCAACAACAACCCAGGTAAGAATAGCGTCTAATAATCATCTTCTCCCGCCACCTTACCGCAGCACACGAGTCTATTCTCTTTTCTTTCTCCCTCTCCACCCTTTCGCTCAGTCCTTTTTGCGCATCCACATTATTACAAGAACCAGCGGTAATAATTCCGCAAAGCGTCTCATCAACTCCTATTCACTTGTACACATACGTAGCATGTGCCTGGCTGCTGGCAGTCTTTTGTACGACAAAAAATTCAACTTTCAATTCGAGCTGTCCTAACTACCCGTATTCACTCCGTCAATTCCTTCCAGCAACCCTTTGTCTACCTGCAATCAAACGTCTCAAATCTGTAAATCTATGCTATCTTCCTTCCCCTACATTGCCCATTGGTAAATGACTATACTGGTTGATTCTACTGCATATGCTCCCGGTTTACAATGTTGCATTAGCATCCTCCCTTTCTTTTCCCTCAGCTACGCTATTGCTAATACCTCCTTGCTGTTCCTATAGCACCGGTTATTGTTATCCGAAGACGTTACAACCTATATTTCCATTTACAAACATTGACAATCGCCTTTCTTCCCGGCTGACTAAACCCCTTCTCGGGCTGCACTCCCGGAGGAATACCGCTCCAAAACAGTACTGTTTTTTACGCCGGAGCCAACAAAGGCTCATCTGCTGGGGGCAATCCCAGGAAGCAAGCTGCAGAAGACCAAGACGTTTTTTCACCAGGTAAAAGAAATAAGCGATCAAGTGTGTAAGCGAGAGAAAATTCTTATCTGAATATTAATGAGGCAACAAAGCAAGAGGATGCATTAGCCAGCCATTATTCGCCTCAGTCAGTCGCCTTTTGTGTACCCGTTGTCCCCTTGGCAACTCCGCGTGTTCAATACGCACCACAGAGCCAAGCTTTTCCGTCCATCCACCACGTAAGAACACCAACAAGACGAAGACGAACAAACCGCACTTGATCATACTATACTATTCAAATTCTCCTAACAATCTCCCTTCAACTTCCCATTCTTTCCCATTCTCTTATCCATCCGTCTCCTTCCACTCTTTTTCATTCCAGACCTGAGCCAAAGGACAACAACATCCTCTCGCCAACCACACGGAACAATGCAAGCCTCCAGGCAGGCGTCCACACACAAACATTACGCCAAAGCCCATGTTAAACCACGTCACAAACACACACTAGCTCACACAAAATATTCATAAACCCATCCTCCACCTCCAGTCCAGCTCCGTACAGCACCTGGCGAAGCTGAAAACACAACCTGTAATTACATGATCCGCCATAACGTTCAGCTCATCCCTTTCTTCTTCACCTACGACCTCGCGTCCAATCACAGGCAGCAAACCTCTCTTCTGCTCCCCTCTAATTAAATCAGGGTTAAATTACCAATTCTTTCTAAAAAAAAGTGCACAAAAAATATCCGTCACTTTCCACATTTTCACACACGGTAATTATATCCATCCCAATTCATCTCTGCACAACGGCCATAGCGCATAGTCCACTCCCACTTTTGTTCTCCCTATTTTCTGGGCTGGTCTATCAATCCAAGATTTCATAGTACATATCAGTACAATCCCATCAATCCCTTGCTCAAGATACAGCTTGGCCAAACAATCCCCAGTTTTTGATTTCATATTATATTCGCATATAAAAAACACAAACAGCTCTATGCAGGATTGTTCCTTGTTCACAGATGATGATAGGCCGCTGTCAAACATGTCTTTGCGCAAGGAGGACAAGCAGGAGACAAGCACTATTTGTAGAGCGTGCACACAAGAATCACCAAGGAAGGGTAGTGTGGACAACTTGTCATCTGTTGTCATCCGCCTCCGCCTCCTCTTTCTTCCACCTTCCTCATCATCAGCAAGGCAGGCCTATGCACCTATGCGCTGCCTTACCTGGTTTCCGTTCCGGTACAAACAACTACACTGCACTCACAACCTCGTACACTCTTGGTTAATGACATGAGCACAATTCAAAAACGTTAACGGATTCCTCTTTGTCTCTCACACAACAATCAGCCCGGACTCAGCCTTAGTATTTGTTAAGATGTCATCAACACCCTATTATCCCGTCACTCACGAGAATGCAACACGCATCTTCCGCTCCTTCACCAATACATGCCCCGTGTGCTTGCCACTGGTCGAAAATTTTCACCTACAAAGTCAAATCCTTTTAAAGGTGTAGCTTACCTCTATGTTTTTCTACATTCTCTGCATTACAGTCAACCCGAGGTTGAGAAACCCTGCATTTCAGTTCCTTTCGCTCCAAAAAAAGTCACAGTACTCATCTGCACTTCCGATCATCTTACGTGCGTGCAGGTCGCAGTGCAACCAACCTGGGAATTGGGCATTATTTACGCTCCTCCGTCTGTCAACCCCGGAATCATTTGTCTCTCAACCACCAACAGATAACATGCTCGTGACCGCCAATTTGCTACATCAAAGGTCACAATTACGTTCAAGAAACATGGTCGCATTAGGAACACGCACACAAATTAATACCACATGCTCCACATTGCTCTCTACCTCCTCTCTCTCTCTCTCTTCAGACTCACTGGCTATTTCACTCCCATATTCCTCCACCACAATTAATCCACTTACTTCCAAACTACCTGCTAATATTCCTACTCCTACGTTTCTACTACAGTGTACTCCTGCGCAACATTCGTTTCCTTCCGTGAACCGAATCATTACTCCCAACCTGCAATCATTGAACAGTCACCTGTCCAAACGTCAAACAGAGATAAACCAGAGCGTGATTTACCTAAAACCACTCCGCATAAATTAACTTTCATCAATTCAATTACTGTACAGCTACCCTGCTACTGCCAACCGCATTCCTGACCTCCACATAGCCCAGGTCTGTGACTTCTCACACGGCCGCGGCCCACCATTACCAGTTGTTTCTCTCCCTCCAGCCCCTTGTCACTCATCGTCAGCCTGGGTCTGCAGCTTTACTTTATCATATGTAGAGGAAACTGACCTGAAAAAAATCAACTTGGAGCTATGAACACACTAATCCCAAAATCCTGACCTGCCTCTCTTAAACCCGGCTTTAAAAAAGTATAACTCCTCTCCATCCTGTCACAAAATCCGACAACTTTAGCTATCGTCTTACACCACAATTCCAACACATCATTAAGCTACCCGCTCCTTGTCAGAATCCCACAGACTTTCTTCAAAAACACTGTCATCAACCTGTCTGTTTCCCGTCCTCGCTTCGCAGTTGGGAAGCTAAAATCATGCTTCAGTTCAAGTCCAGCCTCTCTCCACACCAGAAACAGACCCTTGCAGGGATCTGCATCAAAGTATGCATGTTCTACAGCCTTTCCCAAAAGTGTATTATTTTACCACATTTTTTACTCCTTCGAGGTGGCCAAGTGTCATATTTACCTCTGATCATGATGAATGACACAATTACCCTCCAGTCCCAAATTCCCATCATCATATGCTCCTTAATGAGCAAATAATTCCCAGGGACAAATTACCACCCAACTTGCGTACATTTCCCTCCCTGTGTATTCCTCTCACCTCCTTTCAACTCCCCTTCGTAGTTTCTCTACAGCTCTGTGCGTCTTGCTCAGTCCCGCTTCGTCTTCCACCGGCGACTTTCTTCTGTAGGTTCATAACCATCCATAAGTTTCTTGAACAGCTATAAATAATTTAGAAATCTGCACCTCGTTTCGCCAGGAATTCGCAAAACTTGCTGCCAACAAACAACCTGCTCTCAAGTCAGTATCGCATGCCACCAGAGCCACGAATACAAAGCACCGGTATGCGTTACTAGTACAAGGGGCAGGACATACGCCGACTGCCATCCTTCCTTACTCGGTGCATGCTTTCTCCTCTCTCTCTCTCTGCTCTCAGTCCTTTGCCATTTCCGGACCGGAGGAAAACTTTTCCGAAATACTATGCCACTACGGCACACACAAGTTAACACAAAACAGGAAATTTCCACAGGCATGAGAAACCAGCCTATGCAATTAGAATGCCAAGTCTAATTAGAAAAGACTTGTGTAGACTTGGCGTGAGCTAATATTTATGAGATGGAATAAAAACTTTCTTAGGGTTAAACAGAAGAGAGAGAGAGAGACAGGGAAATCTAACCGAAACTCTTCATTTATCCCACCCAATATCCTTCCATTATTAGACCTTATGAATCGAAAGCATCTTGAAAGCGTTTTCTCTCTCTCTCTCTCTTTTTCCAAGTCTTTGCCAGTCTGCCTCCATCCTGAAATTCTTTCATCCTCATTTCATCCTCTCAGCCCATAATACATGCTACTGAGCCAGCATTTCGCAACTTTTAAAACTTTAATACCATTTTCTTCTTATTCTCTTATTCCTTTTCTCAGTCTTCTTGAAACACACTTGAGCTCGTACACGGAGCAACAAATGATTTAATTCAAACTTATATGCATCCCAGCCACACGCCCTTTGTCAGTCTGCTCATTTTCAAAAGTTTTAACCAACTTTCTTACATTTCTTTTCATTATAATCCCCTCCGCAAACCATTCCAAAGGATTTGATGAAAATTCCTAAAATATGTAATTATCATCTACAAATTACAAACCTACCCTCCCACTCTCCCTTCAACCACGTAGCAGAGCAGCGAGAACACAATCCCACCACTCTCAAGTCCCTGCTTTCTTATTAGAATCTCGAGACACAAAACGGTTTCAGAAACCGAGAGATTTTCCGCCAGTCTCATTATGATACCAAAGATTTCTAATGTTCTTGTATCCTTTTCATCGCATCATCAGTTACACGCCTTTGCCTCTCTACCCCGTCTCACCTTTAGAGCCAAAAGGCTTTTTGACTTTCTCACAAAAACTTTTCACTGTAAAAGCACGCGCCTTTTCTTATTTCCTTCCCCCTCCCACCCTCCTCAACCTTCCATTCCAGTCCATTCCACCTGATCCTCGTCCTTCCCATCACCCCGTTATAATCGAGCCTTGAAATGGCATTCCAATC
>VRMD01002717.1:0-12533 GCA_009872375.1 Sminthurides bifidus | reverse complement strand
CGATAAAGTAAAGTCGGGCTTTCACCACCTCCACTCCTTTTGCTCCTCAATGAGAACTTTAATGCATTTCTCACAAAAACGTCTTTACGAGCTTGATTGAAAGTGTGCATCTGTGTCCTGTAATGCAGCATATGGGGCGATTCACACATTGCACTGACTGTACACGCCTTTTCCACGCTTTTCCAGAATCACGGGCATGAATGGAGAAGTTAAAAAATCTTAACGAAGTACAGTCTAGGACTTCCGAGACTGCCAATTAAGTACTCCTACAAACACCATGAGAAAAAATCTTAGAGACTGAGACGAAGCACGTGATTGCTCCAAGTCGCCTACTACCTTTTTCCTGATAATGATTTACAGTACACCCCACGCAGATAAAAATGATTTTCGTGGTGGTGGCTACCTGTGCACTACTTTGCACTTTGCTTTTGCCTTAAGTAAAAAAGACTCAATCGGCTTACCACATCCATGCCTTGAAGTGAACAATCGGAGTATGCACAGGACGTGAGAGAAAAATATCACTTGACTAAAGATACAGAAGTACCCATTCCAATAGTGATATTGTGGTATGAAATAAGTTATGTTTCCAGTAAGTAGAATGTTGGTGGATTATGGATATGGCAAAGAACCACCGTTTGACAGCATAGGGTTCATCCAAGTCATTCATTCATGGCGGTATAGAAATGGTAGCGAGTAGCATGCACAAGAAGCGTTAACCAGAATCGGACCACAATCACCACAATGACAAGAAAAGCAACCGAAGGACGAAAGTTTAACCCAATGAAAGCCTCTTGGCGACACACCGAGTCACCCAATTTTTTATTTGCAATTTGCATTGCCTGTCGTGTCCACCGCTGTCGCACTATTCCACACCAATATCAATGCTATGAATCAGGTGTGGAGTAAATGTCAAGTTATGAACTAAACACAAGAACTGAGGATAACTGTAATTCGAAGGTATTTCTAATAGAATACCTTACCTGAGCTATTGGACGTCAGTATTACTTTTAATGTGACGTAACATCATCTTACCTCGTAATCAAGGCTGGGTATTTTTCAGATTTTGAGGCGGAATATAAATATGGAATATTTTGAAAAGGCGCATTGGAATATAATAATGAATATAGAATATGGCAAAAATACGTTAAGGAATATTGAATATGAATATTGGAATATATTCGAATACCAAATGATCGAAAATTTTAGCAAAAACCAAGTTCTAAAGAAGCCATTTCTTACTTATGTACATATTAGGGAGTGCACATGTGTTAGACTTGAAGCTTCCCTTAGTAAAAAAACATTGAAATTAAACGAAATTGATGCCCCACGAGGACTCGAGCCATGATAGGCTACAGTTTGGAGTCAGTGACAAGTAAGAAATCGCAGTAGATTGGTCCAGCCAACATGGCTTTGAGCCTTGTTACTGTATTTTTTGCTTAAAATTTAACGCCAAACAGTATTCGAATATATTCCGACTCTGAAGCGGGATACAAATATGAATACAGAATATTTTGCAAGACTGGAGTGGAATATAATGTTGGAATATTTTCGCTCCAATTTCGCTGGAATATAGAGAATATAGGCTGGAATATAAATAAAAATACCCAGCCTTGCTCGTAATGGAGGTCCACTAAATGATGAAGGTACGTGTATATATTGGCATAAAAACCTGAAATGGAAATTTTTAGTGTATATGAAATTTAAACCAGGACAAGCATTCGGTCATGTAACCTGCAGAAAGTTAAGCTGATGTCGACAAGCATAAGAATAAGCTGTATTCAGTTTTCAAGTTCTGCTCGTATTACTTCTCTTGAATTTTCCCAAGTTGTAGCCATATTCGGTGGGAGACACCAGGTAGATAAATCCCTGAATGTGAGAAATTGACTTGCCACCTGAATTACGATCCTGAGGGCATGTCAACGAGAGTTGACAATGCATTATTGCTGATAAGGCGTTACATTCCATTGTAATGGTGGATGACGATTAAGTTGACGGAAGTTGTTGAATGAGTCGAATGAGGTGATACATTTTCCCAAAATACCTCGTCTCCTTGCCAACAAAGATGGCACTTGAACCATTCGGTGGAAAGTTCTACAGTCCTCAATGAACCAGAGATATGCTCAATTCTATAGTACTATGCATCTTGGAGTTTAAAGTTTTATTGACAAGTGAATGAAAGCTCGCAAACAACCATGCAATGAAAGTCTCCTTCAGGACCTGCGTCAATGACGGCAGGGACAATGACTGACCGAGAGTCGCACCAAACAGCAGTTTCTTAAGTCGCCTGTATCTCAAAGAACAGGAACTAGGGGGAAGTGCGCTAGGAAATTAACAATTACAATTCAGCAAGAAAGTGTGAGGTGGCCCGCCGCCATAGCGCTTCTTGGGCAGAATTCGGATATTGTAGTAAAAGGAGTCTTTAAAGACGGTGTTGTGAGGAAAAGTTTAGAAACTGTTATTGAATTAACTCAAGTAAAGTTTGTCTCCGCCCCGCCACGCTGCAACTTGGAAATTATGAATGCAGACCCTACGCCAGCAATTTCCGCTCTGAAGATGGATCGGAAATACAAAATGAACTTCCTTTTACTACATCAACTCACCATGAATGAACTCGAACGCACAGATATTCCACTCTATAGACACAGGTTCATAGATCGCCAGGCTCTTCATAGTAACGGGCCAGTTCATTCACAAATTCGAAAATCGACTCCCTTTCTCACTCCATCTACGCTCTGGAGGACAATTGAACAAATGCTCTGAGCAACAATGTGACACTCAATGCGAGCGAGGAAGAATGAAGTAGCATATAGTTTCCAGATTTACTCGTAAGTTCATACCATAGCAACTTTCTTTGTGGGAGTGAAACTGAAATTTCCGTGGCCTCTTCTTGGCATGGATTAGTTGCTGTTGCCTTTGAATCTTTGAATGCGCAGTAGAAACTGGCCTACGGTATCAAAAGTACAGCCAGGATTCCTGACTATGGAGTGAAACTATTTGTAAGCTGGAAGGAAAAGGTGTAAGATGAACATAAGCCTTGCTACAGCAATGTTGCAAGTACATGTGCTGCATTTCTTACTGATACTGCCACAAAGCGCACATCAAATACACTGGGCGACTGGACAAAAATGAAGCAATTCATCCTTTGACAATGCAACAATGAAATCTGAAACTTTGTATGGAACAACCGAAATTACAAAAGTCCTTCTTGACGCCAAGACGTCTAGCGTAACCCAGTTGTATGCACAGGTACTTTGCTTTGCTTGCATTTTGACGATAAATTTAAACACATGTTAGATTTTGAGCTGGGAAGTTGAGGAGCTCGTGTAATCAATCATCGAAAAGAAGGTTACACTATTACACATAGATGCGAAAAAATTACGAATCGATTAGCCTTGTGACTCTTTAACATGGGATTATAAGATGAGTTAAGTTTAGGCTAGATAATAGACCAAGTCCAACTTCATTCGAATTGGGTATGGTTTTTTGCATCTGAATTTCGATGATTTTCGGTCGATTGAGTCACACGCAAGGTGCAGCGCACCCTGCAAACTAATTAGCAATTTTTAACTCGTAACTAGATAGCATTTTTAGGAATGCAGTTTGAAAAATAAACGAGTCAGAAGACTGCAGTTGCGCCAAACTTAAACTCATTTGGTGTCTCTGTGTCCTTGGTGACCGTATTAAATGTCTTCTAGCTTGTCTTGATACCCGAAATTGGAGTTACTGCTATTAAGGACTCATCCATACCGAAAATGGTGCATAAAAGAAAAAGTGGCAAAAGACTGACGCACGATTAAATGTGTTGCAACACCCTTCGAAGCTCCTTCCGTTTCAATTTTTGTGGCTACCACGCCACAACTGACAGGTTTCATACCCATTTCTTGTCACAAAACAATATTCGCAGATACTTTTCAGGAGGTTAAATTATACACTGGAATGTCCCTATGATCAAAATAGGGAAAAACGCGATAGCGTGTACCCTCCTAAAAGAAATAAAGGGAGCAAGTTGCTCGAATTGCTGAAGGAGAATTGCCCTATATCAGATTCATTATTTATTTCAACGGGCGTGGGCAAGCTCGTGCTGCACTGCAAAATCCATCCCGGTTTTTTAATCGAGGAAAATAGATGTGGTATCAAAATTCTGTTGGCTGTTTGTTGTATAAACCTTGGTAAAACACTGCTATCAGTTTGTCCGTCATTCCTGCTCCCGGACCCTGAAACATGCCCGAGGCTTCATGTCACCTTTGCATAAAAAATCAGCTACTCCAATGAAAATACCTTGGTGAATGTGCCCATCCCATTTCTAGTATCTATGGTAGGTATGTACTACTTTACGTACTTAATTTCGACATTTTCCGATCATTATTGACGAACTTGCGTCAGCAAAGCACTGAAACGTATAGTTGCCTTAAATAGAATCTGCGAATGCTGTCACGTTGTCCATAGCCATGGTAGATTTTTTCACGGTAAGCCTCACTCAGAGGGACTCCATAAACCTAGAAAAAGTCTTTGCTAGCCCGACTGAACCGCTAGTGTTTAATGAAGAAACAAAACTTTGACTGAAAAAAATTTTCAAAGTCAAAGATTTGGGACATAATTGTATTGCTTATTAGCGCTGGCCAACGAGCTACTGCAGGTGTCTCATAGCTTGGTTCTTAGCTCTGTCGTCTAAATTACTCTAGTTAATGCAGTAATTCGTGAAACAATGGCAGAGAAGAAGAGGCCGATTCTGAGAAAATACAGAAACCGTTGTGGCCGTTATTTCATGTTTCTCGCTGCTATTACACCAGCACCGTATTGCTGGAACAAGAAGAAGTCAGTCATGTGTGACGGTGGAGGTTTGCGAAAACGCCTCTATTTCCTTTTCTTTGTCTTGTCCCTCGTGTATGATGGATTCTGCGTTTATTCTTCTGTAAGAGCCTACAGAAGCGAAGAAATTCCGTCATTTGCCAAAGTTCGAGTCTTTTACATCAGCTACTTGTACATGTCGATGACGATCTGCAATTTCTTGTTTCTCAAGCACTTGGGCCAACATAATTTAGTTTATAACTCGATGATGGCCTACTTCCAAAAATTTCAAGGTGCCTAGCAAATAGTGGAAGATTTGTACTTGTAGCAGAAAATGGTTGTTCATGTCATTTAACTAATTGATCTTCTGGTGATGGCAAATACAGATCGATTTAACATGAAAATTTCGGCTGCTATGCTCACTTGTCAGATCACGGCCATAGCGATGAACATGTTCGGATTTTTGAACGCCTTAGAAGTGTTTCGGAATCCCGGTTCATTCACCCTGCTTTCATCCTTGACGGAGAATCCAAGCGCTTTATCTACGTGGAAAAAGGTCGTCGTTTGCCTAATTCATGCTGAAATTCACGCGTTTAAACTGTATTCGACCACCGTTCAAATTACAATTATGTTCGGGTTCATTTTCATGGCTCCTGCTGTCATACAGCGCATCAGGTCTAGTACTTATGAATCGATGTTCTTGTTGAAAATTTCTTTGAAATTTATGGCATTATTATCGCAACAGCAGACTCTTATTTGATCTGTAGCTTTGGTGCTCTGGGCCGAACTCAGGTGCAAAGATCAGCCATATGCAAGCAACTTCCCGCTGACGAAGTCGTTCACGCGTACAATCAGCTTCGAGTCATACAATCATTTCTGGCGGAAGTATACGGTGCGTGGTTTTTAACGATCATCATATGGACTACTGGACTGGTTATTTACAGTATATATCAAGCCGTAGTATTTGCAAAAATTCGTTCGGCTATCGTTGTCCTTGGCTTCGGTCTAATGGTGCAGTTCGTAATTACGCGTAGCGCCGGAGTTTACGAGTCTTCAATGAAAGCACAGAGTACGTGGAAAATTGGAGGTCGGATGCTTTGGTTTCGGAAATGGGCGGACGGGTGCCGAGCGGCACGGGTCAACATGGGAAGCTTTTTCTTCATTGATCGTGGTTTCAAGCTCACATTTCTTGATATCGTTCTGGGACAGTCTGTAAACCTGGTAGTCACTTTTCCCTGAGTAATTGTAACTTGGCGTTGATTCTGCAGTCTAGTAAGGTTTTAGGCTGTAACACTACCAATGTAGGTTCTGAAGTAACCTGAAAAGGTGAAGATCCTGGTGATAGGATGCTTATTGATTGATTACACTTTACCATTACTTGCACCTTTAAAAGATCAAAAATAGACTTAAAAGCCCAAGATGCAACTTTTGTCTTGTTGTTTACTTCTTTTTTTTTTACTTCTTCAACAACTTCTGCATTGTTGGAGAATTGATTACAATAGATTGATGGAATGAGCGTTTGGCGAAACCTTGAAATCAAATAAATGATCACAAATGCATGAGTGCAATAGGTTGCCGTCTAAAAGTTTTTCTCCATCTTTATACCAACAGCTAAACTTCATTCGTTTGACTTTGAGTTGTATCATGCGAACCAAAAGTCAGCTAATCCGGGAAGATCGCCCAATGCAATAGGTGCTAAAAACAGCTTTCATTGCCTCCATGACTTTACATAGGGTACACTTTTTAGAGCCAAAAGGCTTCAATTTAGTATTAATCCGATCATCGTTTTTCATGCGGTAAAAAGTTAATGATTTCAATTAAATCATGTAGCAGCAACTGCAANTTAGAGCCAAAAGGCTTCAATTTAGTATTAATCCGATCATCGTTTTTCATGCGGTAAAAAGTTAATGATTTCAATTAAATCATGTAGCAGCAACTGCAACAGGTTGAACGGAGTCTCATTCATGATTAATGCTTCCAACCACCTTCGACCAGACAAGGACGAGAGACAACAAATCAAGGAAGGAAAAAATCAAGATGTAGAAAGTGAGCACTGCTGCAAGGCGGTAGTGCTATCCTTAAAGAATTCTTGACATTAGAAATGTGAAGGAACTTTGCGAGCTGCATCAGACAGAAGAAAGGATGCACCAATTCCCCGGGTAGTTTAATATCAACTCTGCAAAGGTAATACTAGCTGTAATTGACAGATTTACAACAAGGATCCCATTACTTTTGGTAAGTTATCCAGGCAAGTCTTTACATTGCTGGCATCGTGCTGGCGCAAGTAAAGCAGTAGGGATGAGTTGCTCATACTATGTGTGCTATAATCCAGATAAAATTAAGTTCTCGCCCAATGAAGCAGAAGATTATGAAGCAGAGTGTGAGCCATTTATTCGGCTATTGTGAAACTTATGGGAAGAAATGAGAGGAAAAGTCTGAAAGAAATGAAGATTTCAAATTTTTATTCCGAGTTACGACCTGAAGATTGTGGGATTGTGGGAATTTTAAAGGCTCATGAACCGATGCTTATGAACTCATGAGGGTAGATAAACAGCTTGTGTCTCAAAGAAAAGGTTTGTTCGCTGCAGCGCCCTGCTCAAAGGAAAGTTTGATAACATTATAACAAATAAGAAAATACGGAAGCTGCAAAGGATGCCGGCAGGCAGGTATGTTGGGAAAGGAACAAGCTTTTCACGGGACTCACAGCCTCGTCTGATTTAGTTAGAAAAGGGCAATTCAATCGGAAATCCTCATCGCTTCACTGAACTTGTAATTGTCGCTCTCCATTCCCCATTAAAGTGTTCCGTTGTGCATTATATGTACTGTGCATGGTTCTGCCAGGTATATCAAACGGTGTGTCAGTTCTCACAAATGCAGACTGAGCTACAAAAGTATAACTCCCGTTATACACAGAGCTTAGGTGAGGATGGGTAACAAATATCTTAATCGTGAACCGAAAGCTTGTGCGTGCCCGGTGTTATGAGGTGCTAGGCTTCATGTACACAGGCTATTGTAGCTAACTAATCTGAAAATTCGTAAATCCTGGATCCTGCAAACACAGCTTACCACCTTAAAGAAAAAGTAAAAGATTATACAGATGTATTGTATGAAACTGCATTTTAAATGTAACGGAAATTCTTATCAGATAGTGGAATAGGCTGTTTCTTTAGACCATACAAGTAATATTCCAACGATAGGCATCTTACACAGTAGTTTTTCTTCTAGCTCTCTTTGCTTTTTACCCGCATGAACTATGCATTGCATTGTACAACTCAACGGCCGTGATGATCAAACATGAAACAATGCTGGTACACTCTCGCAGTATTTCCCTTTAACCGCGCATATCTGTTATTTTTCAAAATTCGCCTTCCTTGCGGTACGAAATTGAATTTAGAGAAATGAACTTGGACCCGAGTTGCCATGGTAACATAATGCCACACTTTCATGTATTGGTCGTATGCAGACCTTGTCGAGATTGCAAACTAACATTTATTATAATAAATAGTTTACATTACTCTTAAACTATCTACCGTATCGCACGTACAACTTTCTGCTATTGTTTCCATGTGTTGACACATTTCACCTGACTCTGCTCCAGGCTTATGGCTGGCTTATTCTTAAGCCAACGACGTTTTCTCAAGGTCCATTGTTCTGCAACGTTTTATAACAATGAGCTCCTTGTTTAAAAATCGTCTTTTATTAGTTGATGATGAGTCATTTTACCAGTATTAAAAGTGTCAACTAAATCGCAATAACAACGAAAGGAAACGTTTGCAAAAACGTTTCTGGCACGACGACAACTTCATTAGATTGTCTCAATATACTATGTCGTCGGTGATGGCAACTAGTAGCAGCTGCTGCTGCTGTAAAGGATTGTGAATTGTGAGCCTGATTTTAGTTCTGATCAGGCTTTCAAACGCGATTGACAAGGAATATCTCAGAAAGTTCCAAGCCCTTTACAAGTATATAACTGCGGTGGGCAAGTCGCAAAGTTGGTATTGTCATGAATCTGAACAGTACGAACCTTTTTCATGTGCCTTTTGCACAACGGCACAAAGCATATAAAATATTTAGAGACAAAAACGTTCCCTTGAACGTTGTTCCATTTTTGAGAGACTTGGCTGGCAAAAAACTGGTGTAAGGGTTACTAAATTTTTAAAAAGTTGTAGAAGCAGAAATTATGGGGGCTCTCGGGACTGGGGCTCGTTAGAGTAGCTGTTATCAATGTATTGACTTACCCTTTCTTGGAAACTACGAAATACGAAACGAATCATATAGGATTAAATTGTTTATGTTGTTGGAACTTATTCTTTCAGGAATTTGCATTCAATCATGTTACATGTGGAGCTCAAGAACTCTGCGAAATTACAACAGATCAAAACAGAAGTTATTCAAGTTATGAGAACCCGCTGGG
Organism: Sminthurides bifidus; assembly: GCA_009872375.1. Taxonomy (NCBI): domain Eukaryota; kingdom Metazoa; phylum Arthropoda; class Collembola; order Symphypleona; family Sminthurididae; genus Sminthurides; species Sminthurides bifidus. Next base: position 3,331 of record VRMD01002717.1, on the reverse strand, counting down.
ACAATTCCAGAACCGGCATGCCTCACCTGGCCAATACAGTCTCTGCAGCCATTGCCGTATTACAGGTGCCAATGATTAGTGATTAGCACTAGGCAGTTTTTCTGCTCTTTCTAGCAACATCTTTTGATTAAAATTGTATGGCATATAGCTGGAAATGTTACTTTTGAAGCGACTGCAGGTGAAAGGTGTTGAACGAAGGAGTCTGTCTAGTACGAGTGCGAAAATGCTCTTACTGTACTTGCACTATCCTGATATGCCTTTTACATTCTTTTTCTAAATACTGAATGATGTTCCGCTTTATCGCTTATTCTGCTTATGATAAAACGTTGTTAAACGTTTCTAACACAGTTGTTAGCGCATTATGAGCAAGTAGCGATACATTTTTGAGGAGTTGTACTCATAGTTTCGTTTCATTGTTTACAGACTCTGGATCCGTGGGATTTTGGCAAGATTATAACCAGCGTGTTTTGGGAAGAGCAAACCATGCGAGAGGTACTGCCAACTGGAGTCTAAATCGCATTGTTAAAGAGCTAGAATTTGTATGCAAAGGAATAGACTATCTTGGACCGTTAACGATAATGAAAAGAGATTACAGCATCGTTTCATTTCTTCCAGTACGGCCCTCCTGCTCCATCCGCTGGACGAGTCGCTGCCATAGCTCATATTGTGAACCAAGTTAAGGATTTGTTAGTGATAAAGCAGGCGCTCGTTGCAGCAATGAGAAATAACCAACGGCAAAATGCGCGTTTTTATGCCGATGAAATTTTCAAGCAGGCTAATGCCGCATACGCGCACTTGCATCACCTGGGAATTCCAAACGAAGAAACGCTACAAATACGCACTGAAATTGGCTGTATCGTAAATCAAACTGAGAAAATTCTACAAAGATTGACACAAATGCCCGGAGCCGTGCCAATGAACTTGATTAGAAATGATAACCTCCGAAATAATGTGGAAAGACCGGCCATTGTCATTCATTTTGAATCGGTAAGGGTAAACTAATGGAAGCTTGAGCGATGTGCGCAATTAATTAAACCTTATCAAATCTGTTACCTTGCTGAGCCCCAATTGTTGTGCACGGATGATGGGATGATAGGACCTCTCTCATGTCAGCCCATTCGATCGCCGGTGCACGGGTTAAGCATTGTGGCAAAGATTTCGGTGCCGTGAGAAGGATTTGTTTCTGTTGTTGTAGTGCTCAAATAGGGTTAAGTTTGAAATAATCGGAGGGCTTGTCTGGTCGTTTCATTAGTAAAGTTATGAGGAGGTGATACTTATTTCTGCTTTCACTAAAAACCTAAAGTCTTTTTATGTTTCGGTTAATTTTCAGCCCTGAAAGGTTGATGCGAAATCGCTAAAATGGTAGTATTCAAAATTCCTGCGAACTGGGAATGAAGAAGAAAATCTGGATTCTTGCAATTGATCTAGTTGTTGGCCAACGATCAGCTGCGTTAGTGAGCGGTTTAAATTTTGATGCAATTCACATTCACATTTATAAACATGTAGACAACAATATTTGCTTTGTCAAACTATTATTGTTATTGTTACTATACGATTATTGCACGGAATGAGATTTTGCTTATCATCCGAATTGAGATTTAGCTGGTAGAAGAGTATTCAGTTAGTGTGGCTCACATTACGTACACAAAATTTGAATAAATAAAACTTCGGTAACTGTCATCTCATGTCATTGTTGCATCTGTTCGTATATGGTAAAATGCTTGTACAGAATTCAGTCTCATCTTATTGCTGCTGAAAGAAGAAAAGTGGATTTGGTCTCAAGATCGGATTAGCTGTTTTGAGCCAGTCTGCCGTCATAATTGATATCAGGAAATGCATTTTTCATTGCAGCGCTGCTGAACTGAGAGTCAAGATACCTACTGTGAGGAAGTTTTTCGCACAAATCAAACTCAACCAGGTGACATAACTTGATTCCAAGTTCTATGGGGAAGGCATACATGGAGGTACAGAAGGTACTGACCATCACCCTTCTGGTTTCTGCGTCTGATTAGTTGACCACGCCAGGTGGAGAAGGAATATGTCTTAATTGCATAATCTGTTAGAACATACGCATTTACGCATAAGGGCGCTATAGGTACTGTACAGTGGACAGGGGTCGGCAATAGTTGTACATTTGAAGGAGATGGAGCTGAAAACAAAATTTGGGTTTCGCTTCAAAGCAAATTGTTTCAGCGACCGACAAAGGAGACCGAACTCGGCCTGCGTCAAACAAACAGTCTGGAAAACAATATAACGACCGAATAGGCTAACGAGCTTCAATAAATACGGGCAAGGTAAGCATAAAAGCACAAGCAACTTTGCTTCTGCTGTTCAAGCGTGCCAGACAAGGTGGCTTGTGGGCGGCTTGTTTGGTGTCTAGGTCAAGAATAATAGATCCATTAGGGAAATCAGAACCCTGGGAAACAGGGCTAGGGTGTACAGCATTTCTTGGTTCATTTCCTTGTAGCGGGTGTAAATAGCGCTGTTTGTTCATTTGTACTACATGGATTTATAGTAAGCTTCCTTCTTAACGATTTAAATTGTTTCTCCTACCGGTAATCTGCTAGGACGAACTTTGTGCCAGTGCTGCATCTCGTGAACACCAGGACAGGATAACATGATTAAGCAGGGAGATGATCCTGGATTTTCAATTCTAGACACCTTTGGGCTTTGGTATTTGGTACACCCATAAGCAGCTCATTTTAAGTCTTGTACGGCCAATCGTATTAAGTTGTTCATTCTTACATTACTTCTTTCATGAACCATGTACGGCTTGTGTCGGGTTGATAATAGCAGCAGGCACGGATTTATCGAGCAGGGCATGGGTCTGCATGAAAATGAAACTTCTGATTGAGTGACACGTCCTCCCAAATCAGGTGATGCGCAGCCTACAATCGAATTTAAATGCAATACGAAAGCGCACGACTTTCGTCTAGAGTGCCACATGATCCAAAATTGCACAAAGACACACGTAATCCAGAAGTCAAGTGGTCCAGTTTTAATTCTATAGCTACATTGGCCCTGATTGATGCTCAAAAACAGTAGCAAACGTTTCAATGCAAAGGATGTTCTTCATTATCCTGCACCTTCCTGCGCCGAATTCATAAAGCTTGGCAGCGTATCGCCAAAGATTAGACGTTGGAACTTTCACATTTAATTTAAAATAGTATTTAAATCCTGTAAATGGTCCTACCCTGTCTGTGCTATATAGGACCTAAAAAGGGATCAACTTTGATTTCAGGTATGGTGGCCAAAGTAGTAACAATCAGTCCAAGACCCCAAGAATTACAATGTAATGCCTGTGAGACCAAAAGTGGCGGCACGCGTATTG
>VRMD01002716.1:0-12535 GCA_009872375.1 Sminthurides bifidus | reverse complement strand
AAAGTTTTAAAGTAGGAGAGACTGAGCTCAAAAGGTGGAAAAAAGTTGTGAATTTAATTTCATACTTGGTTAACCGCAGCTCTTTGCCGAGAGGACTTGTTTCTCTGTTCACCCGCTCACCCTGTCACTTGTCCCTGGCTTGGAACAAATGCATGAAAATGGCTATGTTCCACAAGGTGAGAATGCGAGCTACCCAGTCCCTCCAATGCCACAACGAGCGACTTCATTAGGTCTGAAAACAGAGTTCCAGTTCCTGGGAAAACTCATCGTTCAAAATACCTTCGATTCCAGATACAAGGAGGAGTTCATGTAAGTGTTTTTTCCCTGGAATTTTGCAACTGAGCAATTATGCAGCTCGTAATCCCACGAGGGTGAAGCCGCAATGTATTTCAACCCTGACCATATTCCATGTAAAGCTGGTGCAGAGTCTGATCAGAGCTGTTGCCTTGAATTTTGCCCCCTTGTATCCCTAAGTCTGTAAATAAGGTTAATGTCTGTGTGGTTTCTAATTTTGCAGGCGAGTGGAACTTGTGCACAAGGCAAATGAACGGCACGTGGACCTCGTGTTGCACAAGCATCGGTTTATACTGGAGAGAAGCCATGCTTTTGAATTCGATGGCGATGTTGACGTTTACCTCCTTAAGGCAAATGAATCTGGTCTGGAGGATTGTTCAAGTAAGTATAAGCTATCGGTAGTGGTGAGTTTTATACCAGAAGGTTCAACCACGTATCACCTTTGAAAATAGCAGGACTGGGAGGCTGGATCATAAAACCTGTGGCAGGGAACCTTTGATATTTGAAGCATTAATTGCCTAGACTGATTCGATAGACACAATGCAATTTGTGCACGTGAGAAACACCCATCAACTCTGATTGGCAACAGGGAATTTTAATGAAAAAACTAATATGGCTTTCAGCACCCCCAAAAAGGCTGAGCATGAACCCTGTACGAAACAACAATTGCGACCCGAGCCGTCCCTGCACTTCTGTGTACCAGAACTGCTTTCCCCTGGAGGTGATGCTGAGTTCTATGAGGGAAACGATCGCGTATTTAAGCCCGGAGAAGAGCTTGCAGGAATTCGGATGTGCGGATTGTCCCGACGTGAGAATTCAAGTCAAGCTCCTTATTCAGATCAAGTACAAATATACACTCTTTCACGTCGACAAAGGACTGCAGTACAAGCCGAAACCACAAGCTCCGACAAAAGACATGAAAGAATTGTCCTTGCAAGCACATGAGGACAATGGAAGTGATCCTGGTAATAGCAGCATAGCTCCCTTGGCTCAATGCTTGAGGAATCTTCTGGAACATGCGATTCACTCGGATGTCCAGCTTCAAGTTGACGAGCAGGTTTTCCCTGCCCACATGGCGATCTTGGCAGGTAAACGTTTTTTATGGAAATATTCTGCGTTGGTTCCTTAATTTACGAGATAATTTTCAGCCAGTTTGAGAAATGAAAGTTCGAGGGTGTAGTCCTCATGTTAAGATTTTACTAGCCTGGGCAGCGCAGCGTTTCAGCGTTGGAAATGAACCTGTATCAAGCTTATGTTTTATTCTAGCACAAAGCGAAGTCTTCAAAGTAATGTTCGAGTCCAACATGGTGGAACGGAAGACGAAACGGGTCGTGATCAGAGACATGTCAGGGGCGGCAGTGCGTGAAATGCTCAACTTCATATACACCCGAGACGTGTCCAAGTTCGAGCACAATATTGACATGGCCATTGAGATGCTCCACGCGGCTGAAAAGTACATAATCAGTGACTTGCGGAAAGCCAGCGAGGAGGCTCTGGAGAAAATGGATTTGTCCAAATTAGCCATTGATGAGATTCTGGGACTGTACATGTGCAGCCGTCAGTTGAAGATGCCCAAAGTTTTGGTCAACTCTCTGAAGGGATTGCAAGCGTAAGTTTTGGCTCTGTCTTATTTAACAGATGAGGATAGTCTGGGAAAGAATTTGGTTCCAGACGGATGTTCTTCTTTAACAGATGAGGATAGTCTGGGAAAGAATTTGGTTCCAGACGGATGTTTCGGATGTTTTCGCATAAAAATTCTGATCAGTGCATGCCAACATGCATGTGTAATACAGACCAGAAACGTCGTCTAAATTGAAAAAAATCCTGACGTTCTGTTTCCAGAAAAGGACCGTTTCTAGCTGCCTCTAAAGCCTTTGAGAGGTTTTGTCGCGAACATCCGGATGTGATTCCTGAGTTTTTTGCAGAGTTTTCGGGCATGTAAGTTCAAAATCATGTCTGTAAGTCATGAAACTTCTGTGCATGTTTTTGTGTTATTGAATAGTAGTTATTCCGATCCAAATTATAACGGAAGAGTATTCCAACTACATTCAAAAAGTTCCAATCTGCAGCCCGTCCAAGTTACCTAAAATGGCTAACTGAATTTTAATCCCGATTGTATTATGGATACTATAATGCGTTTACTCATTTCTCTTTCACAGGAAACAAGAACACTCAGCCATGATGCAATCGGTCATTGAAGAAATGCGAAAAACCCATGTCTAAAACCCCTCAATCATTTCTCCAGACCCAAGACGAACATCGTGAAAATTATTTTGAACCAGTATGTCCTGCTGTATACATCAAGAAATCTTTTTCATTCCTTGAGTTTTCTCCTCTTATGTACTTACTTCCATTCTTTTGTTCTACAGTATACTTCTTTCTCCATTCATAAAAATGAATAAACCCATGGTAGTCAGCATAACTTGCAGCATAGACTGTTCATCCGCTTCTGAAAAATCTCCAACGCTAATCATCCCTGTATCACCAAATTAAAACACGGCCCGCCCTACCAACGCTTGTTTCCGGGTCCTGTTTCCGTTGGCTTTCCTAATTCTTATCTTTTGTATGTACATTTACCATTTGCAGCATGAAATATATGCAATCTGAGCTACCGAGAACAAGCTTCCCTTTGCAACTCAGTAAGCACTGGAATCGTTTCCATGTTGTGTAACATGGCAGACTAGTACAAAGCTTGTTTTTTGTATGCCCGGACCTGAGCCTGAGCCCAGAGTAAGCGAGCGTGTAAAGCAGTTACATTTAGCAAATGAGGATTAATTATGGACTTTATATGCTGGAGCTGACAGAGACGCAAACGTAGCAAGAAAGAGGTGGTGTTGGACGAGATAAAAATGTAAATTTATATACAGTGCAGATGAAGAGCCATTATTAAGAGAACACGTTGCCAACATTTCCCTAAGTCTCCTGACTTAGTTAAGTCCGCATTGACTAGACGGTTTGTGTGCTTTCACCACAGCCAGAGTAAAATCCCCTGCTGAAGGACGCCGGGAATGAAAGAAAGGACCGTTAACGAAGAGGATTTGTACAACTTTTGGAATTTCATGAATTCAGGAACAAATGGCGGTGGAGGACGGGAAATGGCTCGTTTCACATCCCTAAGTCGAAGAGTAACGCGGAAGTAAAATACATACGACCTTAAATCCAAAATCCTCGCCCAGCTCCAGCTACACATCACCGTCTAGTCAAGTGAAGCAAGTCCTGTGGCATGGTAGTGGCTTGAGTGTTGATTTTCACAAAGTAATATAAAAGGGAGGAACTGGAATTTTTTCGCCCAAACTTGCACAACGACAAAGACATCCGAATCGTAAAGAGCAAGTACCGAGGAGACAGCATGATCAAGACGTGAACGGAATGCGAGAACGAGTCAGCTTACCGCTTTCACTACAACTTTCACCGTGTATCCCCAACTCGGAACGGAGAAAGTCCTACAACTCTCTACGCCAGATTGCACAACCGAGTACTCCAGTAAAAGCGGAGAGGATGAGGGGAGAGACAGAGTCCTGCGTCCAATGTAGTAAAGCCATGAACAAAACTAGATATTATTCCCATAAGTCGAATCGACTAAGCTGCACATTATTTTTGCATTAGGTCATCGACTCAACGAAGATAATGATGTCGATACCGGGTAAAAGAAAGAGCAAAGGGATCAAGTCCGCAGAGCTGGTGCATTTCTACTTCCCTTGTTCCCAAAGCTGCGTCATTGGATCCATGGGCTTAGTGAAATCCTTTCGGTCCGCCTCCCACACTCCCCCACAACCAAGGGAACGGTATTCAAATAAATTGCCGATTTTCGTAATAGCAAGCCATAATGCTCAACTTGTTGCCGTTCGAGCCTCACGCTCTCCTCCGTGGCAAATAATGAACATCTTTCCCACGTTTATCTTTATCAGCCCCGGCGTCTGATGAGGATTCAATTGCCGCTGTCTCGGTCCAAGTCGCCTATCCTCTTTAGTGACCAGTGTCCAGTGGAGCAGTCACATACGAATTAAATGTTAGCCACCGTAACGAGGTTTTGGTTCAATGAAAATTTACAACCCAAGTAGCTTTCACAAACACGGAGTGAAAGCACTGACCGCAGAGAAAGGACGCTAGAGGGAGCAGCACGTTCCGCGCATAATTATAGAGGCTTTATTGAAAAACTGTCTTGCCTGAGATTAGATTTAATGATCACTTAGCCGAGGGAAGGATAACAGCCATATTTATATAGGATTATATTTTTATAAACTATAAGTATAAACAGTAAATACCTGTCATAATTTCATACATTACCTACGTACAACATCGACAACAACAATGACGGTACATTCCGCCCAAGAGGGGTGGGTGTTCACATTTACAAATGTTCGAATAGCTTTTAAGTTTATACATTGCCTTACTTGCTTCCTTTCATCCTCATGTTTAAGTAGTAGTACCAGTTCAACGTCTATGTGGCAACATTCAAGGCGAAGTTCAAGCTAAAGTACAGGTAATTTTTTGGAGTTTGGGCTGCAATCACACTGTGGCGAATTACAAATGGCTGCAGTTGCAAGGACACAAGGACTGCTTTCATTTTCACCTGATTTCATCAGCACGGGGCCAAACTTAAATCAAAGGGGTGATTATCATACAAACGCTGAAAACTTATTAGATCTAAAGACTTGCGTTGCATAATCACCTGCTCATTGAAGCACTTCTACCCACTACCTACTCAGTATCAGCTTACATTTTAATTAACTTTATGTACATGAATAGTGTGCACACTAAGGTAACATTACAGCAGTACAAATAGCAGTACACCAGAGCGGGAATTCAAATCTCTTTGTAACATTTCAACAAAGCTTGGCAACGGTAACTGCGATTCCCGGGTGTGGCAAAACACTTAGCGGAAATGGTATCCATTTGTTGTCTCATCTTCAAAGGAATATTTTTAGATCACAGGAGCACGTCAACAAACAGACATAAAATCAAACTGAAGCAAAAGTGTGGATTTACACCTACAGAAATTATAAATCTTTCAAACACATGTCTTTCAATCCTCAAGTGCTGACTTGCACTATAGCTAGGTCCAAATTGCTTGAATGTAAAAAAAATTAACAGCTGATTTACAGTTCCTTATGGTACAGTGTATTCACCCTGACTTGATCCTTATGATTGGATGCCTCAGTGTACAAAAAATAACATCCTGACCCACCATGCTGTAATATTTGAGTCAAAACCGAAAACTTGGTTCAATTATTGTGAAAATCGTCGACAAAACGGCATGGTATTCTGACAATGATTAGACACAGGCAATCCAACTTAGCAGGTGATAGGCTGACCTTTCATTTACAACGTCTGGATCATGAACCTAGTAACTCAATTAAACGTCTACCTCCTAAATTTAAGAAGCATCAAAAGGGTAAGGCACATTTCGATCTTGCATTTTGGTTCTACAAAATCACGTTGATTACGCTCTCATGAAGACAGAAGACCTCGTCTTACACCAAGCAAAGACAAGACAGCTAGCTAAACGAATTGAGTCAGTAGTCGGTGTGTTTGTGCCGAGTCGGTGGTAGCAATGAAGAAGAGCAGTGTTTGCAAGCAAGCCTCGAGGCTTGATTCTCACATCCAGCATCTTTATCCTCGCCACTTTCTCTCACTACTACCCCGAGCCTCGAGCTGTAGTTCTATAGAGCTCTCTACAGGAATAATAGACGCTAATTAGTTTACAGGCCTGGCCTAAACATCAAGCCAATTTACAGATTATAGGTTGTGACATCACCAAGCCGAAGCAATTTAGTATATACCAACGTATTTCACAGAGGTTCTCACGAGTCTTTCTTCTGCCTATTCCAATCCACTTTCACCGGAGAAAGTGATCAGCATGAACGTCTTCAGCCCTACATGTATGCACAACAGCCAATAACAATCTTGCGCCATATCCTATACAATTTCTTGGAGAAGATATGCTTAGTACTTAGATCATAGATAATTAATGTTAGAGCAATTACAGATTTACAGCTTTTATATATGTACAGCAACGGCCTCCCTGGCCTGATCACACTGTAAGCTAAGCACATAAATTTTAGCAGAGATGCCTTTAACGACTGAAAGTCTCTAACATAGGATTCTCAAGTACGAGTTTTATTATTATTGTGTCACAAAGTATGAAAGAGGACGGCTGCAGAGTTAAATACGGGATTCTTCCGGACTGCCGGAAGCGAACTCGTCGTATCATAATCTTTCAAGCTCCGTCGTCGCATTCAGTGTGGCGTGCATAGGGCCGTTGTCGATTGCGTAGTGGCGGTAAGTTAGGAACTCGGGGCTGAGATTGGACGGCGGTAACGTTCCGTTCCCGTTACCAGTCCCGTTACCGTTTCCATGATGCATGTGCATGTGGTGATGGTGATGATGGTTGTTATGGTGGTATCCGCCCAGAGTTCCAACGTTATTCGTAGGCCGTTAGCGCCTCTGTCACTCGGTGATCTACTTTCCCGTTCTGCAATCACAAAGTTTCCAATTAATTACCTAGCCTTAACGACTTGGCGAAACTTGTCCTGTTTAGTCGGAGCGAATCGCTCCTTGGAGTCAGTGGTGTAAGACGGGGAGAGAAAAAAAGCTCAACTTGTACTGTCTCGAGTCTGATGTAGTCTCATGACTGTGAACAGCTGTGAGTGTGAGAACTTTCTTGGAAATGCAAAAAGTAATTTTGCAATCAATCGACGACTAACACGGAGTAATCTATTTTGTTGATTTAGGAAAGAGAGAGCCAGTACAAAGACACATTTTTGCCAGGGACAAACTCACTGCGAGAAGTAAGTACTTGCAACTCTATTAAGGGGACCGACTTCAAGAAGTAAGTATGTACATGCAACGCTTTTAAAGGGACTGAAGTTCGTATGTACATGCTATACTATTTAGGCGTAGTCAAGACTCTTTTCAGCCCTTCTCAGTATCAAATGCTATTCAAAGCGAATGAGCAAACAAGTATTAATTGGAAACGCACCTGCTGTTGTTGCTCCCGTCGTTTTCTGTACTTGACACAGCCGAGTGATGTAATTAAAATTACAAACACAATTACGCCCACACATGCGCCTACCACTACTCCAAGTCTTCGTTGAAGCAACGACATCCCGGTTGCCTCGGCTCTTCCAAGTGTTCGCATCTGTGAATAGAAAAAAAAGATTGAAGTTAACCATGTATTACTTACTACTCGTAGATTTTTTTCCAACTCTTCCATTATATTTTTTAGTAGCATGCACTAATCTTTTCCCACCTCCTATAATTAATTCACTTTCGTAGAAACTGCCAAAAGTTATTCAAGTCAAGGGAATAATTAGTGAAAGGTAAATGGAAGTGTGTTGTGTTAACATACATGAAAATTTCTAACTAACGGCGAGAGAGTAAGCGAGACGAGGAAAAATTCCCTAATCAGGTTTGCAAATCATTGCAAACTTGCTGCTTTACTTGATCAACTTGAGACACTTGCCAAAGTTTAATGAAATCTGGACGGATTTGCGAGTTTTTATGGCAAACTTGTAAATTCTTTTGAAACGGCTGTACATTACAGACAGATTGTCGGTAGCTGCCAGCTTCTAAAAGCTATGTTATCTGTAGCTTTTGGATTGAAGACCAGGAGGCTAATTTCAAGTAGTTAAGCGAAAGATAAACGGAAAGGAGTTTTATAATGCCATGTATCAGGTTCTTGTTCTTTGAAACTGATGCGAACTTCTAGTAGACTTGCGGAAACTGCAAAAATTCACTCCATCCGTCCGTCCGTCTGTGCACCAACTTTCTACATTAATTGAGAGTGTAATTGCAGTAAACTTAAAAGGCTCTTGGCATTATTCTTTGATGCGTAGCGTGATACGTGGCGTCAGTCTACTCTGACTCAGTCCGGCGTGTAAGGATTGGAAATGGGGGTTTCCTTTTCTAACCAATTTTTTCAAGTCGGAGTTTTCATTTGGGGAAAGTGTTAGCTCCAAGATCCTGGAATCAATTATAATCCTTTTGGTGCTCATTTGAGCTTTGGAGAAAGCACGGAAAAGGAAGTTTGCAGTCATAAAAAAGTAAAAGTGACATCCCGATGCAGCCTTGCATTTGAAATTCGGAAACTGTAACAGTCACATGTACGATGCCGAAACTGTCAACTGAATATTTCTTGACGACTTTTTTTCAAGGCTTAAAAGTTAGGAGTCAAAGGAAGCTTGACTGCGGAGAAAGTTGAGTATCGAGCTTTGTAAAGGGTAAACACGACAGAGGAGAGAAAGGAGTACAGGGAAAGTGCTAAAGAAGCAAAGCTCAGAAGTTGGAGATAACATGTAGTTTAGAGACAGGTTGAGAAAATTGCATTTCCGACTGCATCTGTGAAAGTTGTACTTTGGGGTTATAAAACTCTTTGGTGTGCTCTTTCTCATGAGAGACTGGACAAATCCACGTCAGTGAGAGTACATTGCTGAGACAATTTCAAAGGCTTGGTAGCACTCAAGCAAAATGAGTGGAGACAAGCACCCCTTGCATCTTGCAAGCCATGCGTGCCGTTGGTAAACAGGAAGATGAGTCTGAGAGATCTGAGCACCGTCCACGGTCAGATGTCTTCATGTTGTCAGTTCTGGTATCTGTTCTTTGAATAGTGGGAATTCGTTTGAAGTTTGAGAGAAACATAGAAAGTAGAGAAGGGAATCCCCTGAGGCTTTGAGAAAAACTCCTCTGTTCAATTCGAGCAAGTATAGTGCACGTACTTGATGGCGATTTCAATTGCTTTCACCACCAAATCAGATTTTAATCAAGTAAGTTACAAGCATCTTGTAGTAATAGCTTCCGTGTAGCACATTCCCTTAGCTGGCTATCTTATCTGGATCTTAATGGCGATTTGGATTCGGGTGCTTCTTCTCAGTTCTCATCATGGCCCTGCTCGGAAATCAAAGGAGCTTAAAACGCACTAGTTTCCTGCAGATGAAGCGTGAAGCTCTTTGACAGAGGCTTTTCTCAAGCTGAATTGTATTGGGTGCATGAGTGAGAGTGTATCGAGCTCACTCTCAGTCAGTATCGTAGAACAAACCGTGGACTTTCACCGGCGCAGATGGCCTCTAGCCTCTCTCTATCTCGTGTGTCCGGAGAAAGTTGTTCAACAGAGGAGAATAATTTGGACCGTGTCCAGATACTGGGACAAAGATATTATCTTTACTGCTCAACGACTCAAATGAGGGTGATGAGAGGCGTTAATTTCACTCGGATGGATTTTAATAAGAGGACCGTGGTTGTGGACTCACCTCTGTGCATTTGGATCGCGGCGTGTCTCTGAGGATGTCGGTGGAAGAGCTGGTGTAAAAAGTACTGCTGGTCACATCCCCGTTGTCCCCGTTTGGAACCTCCACCACACAAATCCAGTAGGGGGTGTCAGACTGTAAATCTGGGAGACGATAAGCTCGGGACGTCGGGGGAAGTTGACGGGTCTTTTTCACTTGATTATTGTGGTTGAGAGCATGATAAGCAATCATGTAGCCTTGCATAGATGAAACGTTGCGTCCTTGCCAGGAGACCACTGCTGAGGAGGGCTGGACATCCTGTAATAAATTTAACACAATCCGAAATTACTTTCAGTCCTCAACAGGATTATATCACCTCCATAAAATTTTAGCCACCGTGACAACTCATCCTCCCTGTCAGCAGGACCGTCAGGCTGAATCGCGTTCCCTCGCTTGTCTCCTGCCGGCGCTCTGGGATATGCACGGTGCTTTCACCACTTTCTCCTCTCATTATGCCACATTAGGCGCATTAAGAGGGAAGCGCGTGCGAGCTTTTAAATTCTATGGAAGTCGGGATGTTACAGTTTGTAATTTAGTGGATGGGGTATTTCTATGAGTGTTGGTGTTGGTGTTGGGGGAGGGGCTTGGCTAAGAGACACATTAGTTGACCCCAAGCAGTGCATGGTCCTCCAAAAAGGTAAAACCGAGAATTCAAGCATGCAGAAACTAAGACGGCTGTATCGAGCTGTACCGGAAGTCCTGATACAGTGGCCATTTCACTTACAAGACCCTTTATTCCTAAAATCTGAAAATATAATCCCTCTGTTTGCAAAATTTTTACAACAAACGACGAATGTAACCAACTTTTATTTTACATTCTGACATACAACAACCATCGAGGCAGAGGCCGAGAAGCAGCCCTACTCTACCAGCAACTGTTCCTGAACAACGAGCAATAAAACTGAGTTTTAGGCTCGTTTGAACCACCAATCAGTGAACTAATTAGCATTGCCACCAGTACCAGTGGCATCGTTGCGGCACTGGTATAAGTTTGGAATACGATCAATTGTTGCTACACAACACATTAATTTCATTGAGTGACCTATTACCTACGCTGTAACGACTTGCAGGCACCAGGTGAAAGGGGTAGGGGTCCAGGGTAGTTCAGTCCCTGGGAGGCGGGAATCCTCAAGTTGATACACTCTATTTTAGGAGATAATGTGAAATGCTCGTTAAAGCTGATAAAAGCGACAAGTTGAATGACTTTCTTTTTCACTTTCACCTCTGGCTCGTGGCCCTGTCTTACTGCTTAATGCACTCCGAGCACATACCTTACTCCAGACCACGTTGTAGAGAAAGCATAACATCAAGCCCGAGACAAGAGTTCCAAGGTCTTTAGCACAGAATGTAGGTTTGTGAGAGATAACAAGGCGGGATTTTGCGGGAGGGAAAAGAATTGTTCATCTATTCTTTCCTGCATTTGTGCACTTTCTCCGCTTGTGTGTGACAGGACACGAACAAATAGATAAGTACTTAAATTGGAACATGTCAGTCAGTCACCTTTAGTTCTCTGGTTTTCTTTACTCGATGAGGGAGTCTGGGATTGGGGAAAATCTCTCAGAGACCAACTAAAAAGATTTCCACAAATCAGATACAACTTTCTCTCTCTCTCTCAACCCGCACACGAAGCACAACGACCTACAAATGTGACAGTGACCGAAGCTGACAATAGTAGCATGGGACAATGGCAGGAGCAATTCCCGCACTTGCTTCGCCTCCATCCCATAAGATTACGACTTAAGAAATACAAACGTTAGCTTCATTGCTTGCCCCAACTGGGTGTAGCGCCGTAACAAAAGTTAATGAAACAAACACCCGGAGATGGTCCTAGTTAGACCCGTCACTGGAATAAGGTTAAGGAACTTGTACCTTCAGTTGGGAACTCTATTTCTATTATTTACTGTAGATTATTTGGCCAACCAAGAGAATCCAGGTCAGATTCACAGATTCAAGACTGAGACTACCTTCGTTTCTAAACAGGCAGTGAGATCCTCGATGCAGAATTTATTTCAAGTTGTTTCAATTATTCGCAATACACTTTAACAATTTCCTGGAACCGTTTCGTGCTAACTCTTAGCCAAATATAGCCATTAGGTCCACGGACCCGGTAATTGTTTGAGAGCATTCTACGAACTGATTCTAAGCAAGCACCAGACCCATTTGTTTATGAAGACAATGAGGGGAGTGTCACATGTCGGAGGCCCGTCTTGCATTGCAATTGCCCGGTTGTCAAGCCCGGGCCCGTTCACTGGTGATTATTCACCCACACACATCTCAAGTCACGGGGGGAGGGGGGAAATTTCGGTATTGCAGAACCAGAAGGAAACTTACTTGTATAGCGAGCTTCACAATGGCAGGCGAAGTGCAAAGACCAGGCAAGTCCGCATCCATCAAAGATCGGCCTTTCAGTGCCTCAGGTCTATCACAAATGAAATTCGGTTCTGCTCCCACACCCGAAGGAGACAATCCATTCACCGATGGTCCAGAGGAGGTGGAGGCGGCAAAAATTTTCGGATGGAGTTGAAGCCATTCTCGGAATTCCTTGCTGTCGCAGTCGCAGCTCAGGGTGTTTTCTGTAAACAAACAAAAGAGTTTTCGTTACACATGAATGTGTCTTTGTATCATACATCACTCATCTCCAGCCATTGCATACATTTCCTCGTGTCGATTCTCATAACACGTTGCATAACCCTGTGGCCAGCTCCTTGTCTCAATGGGGATCATCCACAATAAAGGTGAATTTAAAACTCGAAACAGTAGTAATGGCTCATGGACACGTACTTTCTTGGAATGAAATGGACTCCAGTGAGGGAATAGCACCAACTTTAAAGTACCGTGACCTGTGCATCTAACCCCTTGAATGTTTAGTAAATGAGGTTCCAGAGGGCTGTTTGTCTCTCCAAGGATTATTCTCCACAGACACTTAATGCGGCAACAAGACTTTAAATCCCCATAAG
>VRMD01002715.1:0-12537 GCA_009872375.1 Sminthurides bifidus | reverse complement strand
GCGTTTCACCTCCAGCTCCCATTTGAGTCATAGATTCGTTTACACTGATAGAAACTTCAACATCTCGGTTATGTGTATCCCTCGTAGGTTTCATGAGATGATTGTGTCTCTGAAAAAAAAAGCTGTAGGTGTATTCGTTCTGTCGCGCTCATTATATCTCAATTAGTATGTCCATAGTATTAGCCACCAAAAACCCTGTTTAGTTTGACCAATGCGACTGCTTTAACTCACTGATCGAAGGTGGCCGTCATAACATAAGTGGTAGCTCCTCCTTTCTCCTTCTTGAATTTTTCTGTCTAAGTTGCCTGCACGGACAAAAAAACTGGTGAAAGTTTTGTCAGCGCATTTATGCGTAATATTAGGTTTTGTGAGCTGAAAACTCACCACAAATTAGAATACTTAGAATAACACTGAAATTCATGATTTGCGCCCTATGTTTATATCAGATGGATTTTCACTCAAAGTGAATTGCATGTGAACGAGACAACTAACTACAGTTAGATTCTCAGACACTATCACGTATAATGAGTCACTGACTGTCACAACCGAAGTATACAGTCGTAAAATATGGCATAAAAGTCAATTACCGTCATCACTTGTTTGAAACGTGATATGACCTCCCAAGGAAGATGGAACCTGCACGATGTGCATGCGCTCTGTTTGTCTCAAAGGTCATGCCATTTACAACGCTTTATCATGTGTCAGCTTCAGTGAAAGTAACCACCGCCACTGCGGATTGAGGCCAATTCAGAACTTCACTATTTTATTGTTTACAAAACAATGAGTGGGTTCACCAGGATCTCCGGTGTAAACGCTGGTGAGTATTTATATTTTTGCGCTTCATTCGGATTAAAGCCATCACTTATTTACAAACAATTGTTACATTCAATAAATAATTTTTACACGACACTGCAACAACATGCGTGAACAACAAATCTCATCTGTCCATTCATTGTTATGACTAAATTTGATAAATCTATCGCGCATCAATACATTCCGAAAACGCAGCTTACTTTTGCACTGCTACGGCCTCATAGCATTGCGGTGGCTCAGTTAGCCATGCGTCAGGCCTTATGTGTAATACTTACTACTATTCTCCTTGCATTCACTCGGCTAATCTTTTACTATCACGGTGATCCAAAAGACTTTTAAATGACTCTGGAACAGGGTAACGGAACAACGGTCGCATAGCTGCTACGCGTTTTTGTAAGGATTTCACAACCAACAAATATCGTTGTAGAGGGCAAGGTTGACTTGTTAAGTACTTGTATCTCCCACATCTTAATGTACATCAAGTAATGGTAACATCATAACATGGTGGGAGCGAAGGGTATATGCTCTTACAACTAAAAAATACTGGGTGAGCTAGTGATTGGTGACTAAAATACGTAAAAAAACAAAAAAAATTGCACGATTTGTGATATGAGGTTTCTACAAAATACTAGGTACAACTTTGCATTGAATCAGTACACTAGGGACACTTAAAAATATTACTAATGAGTAACCACCAAATCCCCACCAAAGGCTATGACATGATCGCAGCGTTACACTGAAAAGCTCTTACACGGGTCAAAAAACACGATTAGAATAAAACCAAATGCCCGTATCTTTTGGACAACCTAGCTTCCGCTTTAACGACACGATTGGGAGCTAGTTTCGAGACTGCGATTGGACTATCATTGGCAAACCAGCAAATTATTGTAAAAAAGCTTAACGTACTCTCTTTTCCATATTTTTCCCTTACGTTTCCTGGTCCCATTGACTACGAAAAAAATAATCTCAACAATAGCGCTGTTGGACTAAAAATAATGACTATTAAGAGTAAGTTTTCTCAAACAAATTAAAAACTAAAGCAGTTGTGTTGCATAGTTGCAAAACTGTATACTGAAAGCGTTATAGCTATAATGCATCATCGGTAACAGTCCCAAGAAAAAGTAACGTAACGTATACGCTAAAAAATCGAAACTAAAATGCCCCTTTCCAAGTCTTACGTTGACCACGTACTTGTGCGTATGAATTGTCTGAAGCTATTTTTGCATTTCCTGTGCTAAAAGTTGAGGTACAAAACACATCTTACGATATACTTGCAATCCATTTAGAAAACACATGCATTCACTGCTTGGTTCCAGTCTTGACTTTTTCTTCACGATAAGTGACGGTGTCTCCACGCTGTTATTCTAGCTCAACTTACAAGAGTTAAACTCGAATCTCACATGCTCTCAAAGTCGCTTATGTAATGGCGCTTTTCAGTACTACGCATGCTTGAAGAGTTTGTTTGATTTCTTAGGGCTTGATTTTCTTTGACAGCTGCCACAGGTCATCGTCGTTCAAAGACTCGTCAAAGTTGTTCAAAAATGTGAGCAAAGAATCGTTTCTAACAAAACTGTATTGACTGAAAAAGACAGAAAATAATTGTTACGAGCTACTTCATTCGTAATATAACATTCTAATATTGAACCAAGACTCACCATGAGTGAAATCGTCGTATCGGCTCCAATACTAACCATTGTTGACAACGCTTGATCCAATTGACTTTTCCGTCATTTAAAAAATCAACATTTCCGATATGTACGAAAGTTAAGTCTTGAAGAACAAGGCCTCTGTAAGTTTGAGAATGTCGGAAGTACTCCATTAATGACATTTAAAGCTTCGACAAATAAAAATGTGGTAAATATGTTGAGCGTAGACATGTTCACTACATCTTTACTTACAAGTATGGTATACATGGCGGCTTGCTTTCGGCTAACGCTTGCCTATAAGTTCGAAATGAACCAGAGGAGTCGGTCAACGCGGCATGTGGTTTTAACGCTTCTGTTAACCGACGCGAAAAGCCAAGTCTTCTGATTGGTGCAGAATCCAGGGCAGCCAAAACCGCTAAAAGTGAGTTAAAGTTGTTATACTCACGCAGTTTTCTCATAACTTCAATTAATTTCTTCATTGTACGATTTCTTTCTCGCGAGGTTACGCATGTCAGAACTTTTGATCGAGCCCTGCAAATTAACATTATGAACATTAATGTGGATATTTCGGGCTAAGAAGAAAAGAATGCAATTTACGATAGTTGATAATGGTATTTGATTGTTCAACGCACCAGTAAGAGACCTTGTTGAAGTGCTCGGTAAAGTTATTCAGTGCTGGACAAAAATCTTCGCTTTGCTCCCTTGCCCAAACGAGCAACTCCGCTGGCTCCAGCTGACGAAAGAGGTCCGCATCGAGCAAGGTCATTTGCTGTGCAATGCTTGTGGCGCTCCACTGAAGCAGAGTTTGTGGACTAAAATAGAACGAAAAGCATTGAATATTATAGATTTGATTCACGAGTAAGCTGATAGTTTGATTATAAAGTCAATCTTAAGTTTTGATCTTACACTGCTGTGACGGCTAACGATGCTAAAGTTGGTTTAGCACTAAGTAGTTTGTTTCTGATTGCAAATTTCGTTATGAGTCCTTTCCTGGCTTTCAAAGCTCCCAACATTTCTCCGTTACGAACTAAATAATATATACAGTCTCGCACCTTGGTCACCATTGCTTCTTCTAAATCCATGGGACTGCGAAACAATTATTAACCACCTTAAAACTTCTTAAATTTTTGGAATTAGTGGAACTAGTATACAGTTCACAGGATCAACAAAAGATCAATCTGAATAACTTACGTTAAGCATTTAACTACGTCGACGAAAAGTTCAAGCACCGAGCGTCCATTAGACACAGAAACTTCTATCGGTTTTTTTCTCAAAAAACTGGTAACGTTTCCATAATAAGTGCACAACATCAAACGGCCGAACAAAACTCCGGTACGTTAGCAGGAAGACTTCTCGAAATTTCGTATCTAAAAAAATGCCTCAACCCAATTAGCAATCATGATATTAATACGCTTTAAAGGAATTTTTCAGACCATTTGAGCCCGGAATAGCACATGGAATCTACATATCCTAGGAGCATTGGGCGATTGCCATATTGCCACAACCAACAATGAACATGCTACCAATGTACACCGATACAATTTTTGTGGGGTCATACCTGATAGTGTAGGACTAGCAGCGTAGGATATTAGTACAAGTGGATCGCCTCCTTTAACGTCCGGACCGTCAGTGTTGGGCTTGCTAGCTGATGCTGTAGCATCATTCATCACCAGCAATGACTTTGGTTCTGTCAAGTATATATCAGGATTTTCCTCCACCGAACATCGCTGAGGGCTTCCCAATGATATGGACTTTCCGTCATCGCTACAAAATGAGTTATATGTACGTGCTTTAGTTGCACAATCTCTAAGCAGTTATTTAGCATAAAAATATTCAACTTAGCAGTACCTTTTTGAACCTTGCAACGGAGACGCTTCTGATATTTCTTTCAATGGTGAGACCAAGTTGTCCGTGACTGGGGTCACATTTAATGAAGAAGGAGGCATTGCAACCGACGGGTTAAAAGTTTCTAACGGCGTAACATCAACCATTTCAGCTGAAGGTAAGTCAGGTAAACAAATTCTATTCTTCTTAGGAGGTAAAGCAGGTGGTGCACCATACGGCTCAGTATCCCAATATTGGTTCCCAACGCAAGGTTCACTGTTTCGCACATGGTAAGGACTATGATCGGAATTGAATACTCGGTCGAATGTTGCACCGGGGCTCCTAGCAACGTCACTCCGCGTCAGAACATATCTGCTTGGAGAAACTGGCTTGAGATCACCGTCACTAATATTCCTATCGTACTGAAAGTCCACTGGTGATACACCTGGAGAATGTGACCACTGCATATCCGAATATCTATTTTCGAAACTGTTCGTTCCTCTGCAGCTGGTACTATGGACTTGTAGAGAGTACTGATGATGGAGAGGAACATGACCCATGTGGTTTGCGGAGTCTGTGTACTGTCGCTGGTAGTGAAATGACTTTTGATTGTTTTGAAAATGGTGATGATGAGATTGGGAGTAAGCGTCAAAGTTGTGCATCAGTTCGACGTATGCAGTAACTGAAAATGTGAAGAAGTTATGATAATTTACATCAGCTTTAACAACTTACGTTACTGAAATATAAATTCAAACTTACTTAAGCTGTGTTTCTTTTTAGGAGGCAGTGGTGGTTTTTCGTCTGCATCACCGCCAATGGAAGAGCCAACTAAAGTATTCCGTGATTCCGAGTAACATATAAACTGTCGATGCTGACATTTTTCTCTCATGTTAGGATCAACTGGACTACGTGAAGTGTAGGCAGCGCTTGGAGAAGGTGGACACAAGCCAACGGAGCTGTGCCAGTTGGTGGCATCTATTTCTTCATCCTCACGTATGTTGTCGTAAGGAGAAGGGCATCTTGCATCCGATCGGAAGTTACTTTGAGCACTCAACTTGAAGTCTGCAGATGATATAAACATGCAATTTTCCGTTGCTGCATTGATTAACATTTTTCGACTCTGCTTCTCCGGTAAGGCGGGTGGTGCAGCATCATTACGTTCAGGCACACCCCGTGTATTCCTTGTGTAGCAGGAAGAGTAATGAGATTTAGGAAGGCCGAAAACATCAGCATCCGATGCTGCATCGGGGTCAAATGTACTTAGACTTGCTAGCTCAGCTGCAGAATTCGAATCCGCACAGGAATCATTCGTGCGATTGTTGTCTTGATTGATCCTGCCTTGGGTTGCGTTATTTACTGAATTTGGACTTAAACCAGATTGTTGGGACTGCGAATCCACAAGGAGCAGATTGTCTAGGCTTGAACCCAAGCTTAAAGACTGCGAGTGGGTTGTTGCAGCTGATTGCGACCTAGAATCGTCGACTAAAAGCAATCTATCAAGCGATTCGTCGGAGTCCAAACGATAGGAATCCGAGAAGGTCCTTGTTTTCTTTCCACTGGAAGTATGCAGTTTAGAAAATACAGCTGAACTACCGGATGAATTATACGCAGCATGTTTTGCACCGGATGCCGAAGATTCTATCCACTGTTGTGATGGAGAAAGTAGAGATGTGCACGATGCGACCTCTAAAACATTTGATGATTTTCGATGGTGCTGATGTTTTCCTCCGTAGGGTAAGCCAACTGAAGTAACGCTCGAGTTCAAATCAGACGAAGACAGATCGGAACGGCTGGTCTGCTCACTCATTATGTGACTGGTTGAATAGGAGACATTGCCAGTGTTGCTGGAGGAAAACTGTCCAGGAAGAGAAGTTAAGGAGGGCTGATCAAGCCACTGGTTCAAGAAAGTTGTAGAGATGGACGAGCTGCCAGGGAGAACGTTGGACTGGCCAAGTTCTGGCCGTGATGCATGGCCTGAATGTAAAGGACCAACACCGGAGGTTTTACCGGGAACACTTGACGCATGGGAGTGATTTGTTGACCAGTCAATTGTGTCAAAAGATTTAGCAGTCCACTGCTTCAATTTAGGAGGCAAAGGTGGCCTGTTGGAAGCAAGATAAGAACGAAATAAAATACTAGCGTATAAATATTAATCCTCGATGCTCATCCAAATCGATCCATCCATTTCGCCAATTTTTTTGGAAAACAATGGCAAAACTCACTTTCTCTCATCACGAGCCCTATGTTGTTCTTTGTGATGTGTATTTAAGATTTCGCCTCCTGTTCCAGCAGCATGATTTGAAGAAGAGCTGGAAGAACTGTTTCTCGAGCACGCGTGGTCCGAGCGCAAAGATTTTTTGGGCGTCGACAAGTTTGAGGACACACCATTGTTGTCCCCACAATTTTCTTTGGAATCCACCAACAGCTTCAGACTCTGTTAATAATGACAAATCTCATAGTACAAACATCAAAAGGGACTCACTTAAATTAACACATAGATCAAATAACATACATTGAGGGCTTCTTTTGTACGTTGCAGGCTATTAAGTAACTTCTGAAAATAAAGCTCATTTTCAGCACCATCTTGATCTTGATCAATCTTTTGATCACGGAGAAGCAAAACGTCGACAGAAGTGAGGAACTCCGATAGCGCTTCTTTGACTTGTGATATTGTTGAATGATAAACGGCACTATAAAAAATGTGACAAAGTATGGCTCACCATCTCAAAAACCCCGGGACAAAGTACCGGTACAAAGAATTTCTAGTCTTTTACCTGTCCGTCGATGACACCTTCTTCACCTCTCCGAGTATGTAACACATATAGGTCAAGCATAACATTGGAGCTACCTCCGAGTAAGTCCATGCAATTCTTCTGTATCAAGCTCTCCACAAATTGAATGGTCAAATATGCCTAGGATACAGAATACAGAATAGCAGCAAATTTCGTAAAACGTCGTTTCTATAATCATAAACTAAATGCAGTTAATAATCTCCATTCAATCCGACATTACTCCCGCTCTTATGGCCGCTGAATAAAATTAAACGTATAAACACCAGTCTCATGTCACTAGCATATCAACTGATAGTGCCAAGAACAATTCCGCACCTCTTTCAGTCGATGAGATATGGAGACATGAGGCTCATTGCCCGGTGCGCGGCCTGATATGGAGTTATCAGTGTCACTGGTCCAGCCAGTAGGACTCTGTACTCCAGATTGACTTCCATGGTTATCCCCTGGTCCACCAAAGGATCGGTTTCGGGCCAGCCGAGACAAAATATCTTCTTTAAATGATCTACATCTTTTTACCAAACCTTTGATCCCTGCAAAAACAAAATCCCTGCCTTTGAAAACTTAATTTTTCAAACCATTTGTCACAAAACTTCCATCTACTAGCAATATTATTGCGGTCCAACAAGCGATTTGTTATGAAATTGTGCAGTTTAAATACCTTCCATGAATTTGTAATGCAACTTAAAATACTGCGATCGACTTCACTTACGAGGAGGTTTTTCGCTTTTGCCGGTAGACATTTTCTTCCGAGGACTCTAAGTGACAACTTCTCAACATTTTATCTTAAATGGAAGCTGCAAGATTAGACATTCAAAATCATCTCTCTTAACTCAACCAACCTCGAGTAGCCTCATGATAGCGAATGATTCATTGTCACATGCTTACAATTTGTGGGCAGCCCGGAAGAAATTCCCGGTACACCCCAGATCCTTAAACCCATTTAGTTGATTACAGAATTAGATGCCGAAAAGCCAAGCGCCAGTTAACAGTTCATTTCACAGCTCCGTGATAGCCGTTCCGCTCCGGAGCTAAACAATGGTTTGTCATATCCTGTAAGAAATCAATTTATATACCACTCAGCTCTTCCAACAGCCTAAATTTAACTCCAGTTCCTGTACTTATAATGCAGTTGAATGATAAACTCATTTTAGAGGAGGAAATGATGAGTAATCTATTTTCAAAGATCTGCTACCAAGCAACAACCGTCAGTCAAGTCATGACCTCCGTCTATATCAGTAATTGAGATTATCCTTTCCGCTCTTGATAAAGTTTAAAGATGTCCTACCGGAACATTTAAAATGTACATTCCTGAGCTGAGTACTAACCATTACTATGATTAGAAGCGTGTACTATTCACGCATTTATGCTCATCAATGAACTGCAACTGTCTATTTTGTACATCTTAATAATAATTTATATTCATCTTTCGCAGCATACCGTGTTTAATTTAATACAAGTAGTAGAACACTGAAGTAAATGGAAAGGCTTTTGCCGGTACGTGCACCAGAATTGCAATTAACTTTCCGATTGCATTGGTTTTCGCCTTCTTTCACTTGTTGCACAGGTTCAGGTAAATGCACTCACTGATAATTTTTAATTGACACACAATTAACGTGAAGGCTCAAAGTCTCCTTGAAAAAATACTGCAGAGAGAAAATACAGAAGGAGGTTGTTTACAACAGTATTAATGCAATCAATTATGATTACGGATGGCAGTAATTCAATCCACTGTAGTGTCACTCTTATTTAAGTGTGGTAAAACCAAAACAAGATTATTTGTGGATGTGACGCATGTTTAAAGTTGAGTTTGCTACACTGGGTTACATAACGATTCACATATCACTTCACAATCACATTTGTATACCTTACGTACTTGCGTGTGAAGAGTAAGATTTTGTAATTCAAATTATTATAAACAGTATTAATTGCTGTAACGTAATTAAAAGACGCAAATTGGCGGCGAAGCACTCATTACGCGGCCTACAGCTGCAAGTGCATCAGCTCCATGCAATTATCTCTCCGGTAGGTATAAAGTGACAGGACGAGCAGGCACGTCAAAGAGCCAGGAGAATGAGAGCGCACTATCAATTGTCAATTGACCACCTACAATGCTGCTGTAAAGAGAAGTAAATGATTTTGTTTTCCCATAAAGCACGGAAGAATTTTCTTAGCTCGGTGGAGAAATTTTTGCAGAGGAATTTAACAATTGAAATTGAACCAACATCCAATATTTGGTACGTCGTCCTGTACTATAAGTCGTGAGTTGTTCTTCAGATGCTCTGCCCATGCAGATTGCAGGAACGCAAGGAGAAATGTATGGTGAAGCACTGCTTGGAGCAGTACTAACAGGAGGATATACACCAAGGTATCAGAGATGAAGATGATACTTGTTGGCGCATATGCCCTATGTTATGCAGTACTCTCATTCCTATGTGCCCGCGCCTACTTCTTATTTATCCGGTCGCCGGCTCTTGGGATTCCGACCCTGCAAGGTTACATGCTGGGCGACCATGCCATGTACGGGTACGGGCTTCACGGGTTTTATGCATGTGCACGCATTGCATAGCTTTCTCCCGCAACACGTACTCGCTCTCTCTCTCTCTCTCCTAACTATGAAACCGTACCGTACTGTCTTCTTGTTCGTTATTGCCATCCCGGTCCGTAGTTTGTATAAGATTCTGCAATATATGCAATCTCTCGCTCCCTCTCCTGCTTCCTAATCTTCCCACTCTTCCTACTTACTTCCTATCCGGCTGCATCCTTAGACTGAAGGACCGTAGCGTGCCTGTAGCTAGCAGGGGAGAGGTGGCAACAAACCTTACCCGTTCCATAGATTCTCGTATACGCGGTTCCTTCCGTCTTTCTAGTACCACCTCCCGTGTATTCTCCAGCAGCCAGCAGCTGCAGCAGGGACAGTGTATTCTGCATGGCTCCGAGAAAAGAGAGAATTTCGCAGACAGGAATAGATCGCCACCGCCGCCACCAACACCGCCCCGGCAGCAGCTCTTTTCTCTTCTCATACCTTGTCAGTCAGTCAGTCGTCGCCACTGCTGTTTAACTCCCACGACCTGTGATTCTCTTGCGAACCGGGGACTGCCACTGCCTACGTGCTCTTTCTTCCGCGGATTCTATTTCCTCCAGTCATCTTCTCATCACCACACGCCGCACTTCACTCCATCGCTCTCCAGCCTTCTTCCGACTTTGTCATGACTTGATGGGATGAAGATGATTGTGCCTTTTCAATAACTTTTACACGAATCTTTTCCCTTTCTTTACCCTTCTAACGGCAGGTAGGATGGGGCTGTGGCTTTTCTGCATCGCGCAACAATTTGCAATTTTCTTGCCAAATCCTTCAAATCTCCAAAAGCATCAGACACAAATCCTTCCGCTTTTCATTCTACAGCCTGCCATGCCGGTGTAAGACCAGCCGCTGTTGTGAATACATGATATCCGATCGAATATTACATCTTGTGGCCGACTTCTTGCTAATTTTTGTTGCATTCTCCACTGGGCGGGATGCCATGCGGATTGGAGAGGAGCAGCGTTCACCTGCCGCGCCCCTATCATTCGTTCAATCATGACCAATTTCCCCTTCACTATCAATCAACCATTTCCGCTAATTAGTACGCCATCAAGAAATCGTGCGCTATCTTTCCCTCGGATCCTCCTGTCATTTTCTCTCCTGCCTGTGACTGTGGAATATAGCGACCGCAGCCTGCCTTGCCTTGGCTCGGCACTTGCAATTCACTATGCCACCATGCATCTTCACTCCTTGAGTCCACCACGGCCACGAGGCACTTGACGAGTCTTGAGTCCGTGTCTGTGCCAGTCAGCCAGGTCCTCCTTGCATCCTCTCTTTTCCCATCTATCAATATCCAGTATTGAGTATTGTAATCAACAACATGGAATTACAAGCCGTAATTGCCGTTGCCATTTGCATTTTCTTTGGACTTCTCTCTCTCTCCATCTCACAGCCCATACCTGAAGAAGTGCATCTCTTTTCCTTCCATTCATTTCACATCCTCATCATGAGAGAATATATAACCAGCCGCAAAAGAGAGATTCCACGCCGGTTGCGCTATCTTCCACATCTTGTCTCACCTATCCAATCCGTGGTCGATCTGTTCTTCCTCCCGCATCCTTTCCTATTTCTTCTTCGTCTCCGTTCACAATCAACTGGGTAGTCTTCCGCTGCCGTGTTTTGTTACATCGTCTCTCGACCAACTTCCTCCCTCTGTATCTCTCTCTCAATTCATTTTTTTCATGTAGCCAGCACTTTCCTCAAACTGAAGCACCACTTTCGTATCATCACCTATACTTTGGTGAATCGTGGACTATGCAAATTGCTAATAACGTTTTACCTGGTCGATGAAAGAAATGACGTGCTGANCTCAATTCATTTTTTTCATGTAGCCAGCACTTTCCTCAAACTCAAGCACCACTTTCGTATCATCACCTATACTTTGGTGAATCGTGGACTATGCAAATTGCTAATAACGTTTTACCTGGTCGATGAAAGAAATGACGTGCTGAAGCAATTTCCATTCACGATTTTTCGACCAACGAGGCTTTTTTAGTTATTTGGCTTTTTTGCAATCTCTCATTGCTTGTAATGGTCAGTTGCATTGTCGTTGATTGATTGTCTTCAACACACTCATGAGTTGTTAAATAGTCGAATATAATTTACTCCTCGTCCTTTGAACATGGTTACAAGTTACAACAAACCAATGAGATATGAACCTTGAAGGAACATGCGAAGATAGCGAGAAGAAAGAGCCTGCTCACCAAGCGGCGATTGAACTTGCGAGCTTTTCCACCTAGAAATTAACCTTGATCATCATTTTCACCTTTCAGTTTTCTACCCTCCCATAACAATAAACGTCAAAAAGAGCCGCTTTCACCCTTTGCTCTCTGCTTAACCTTCGTACAAAAGCCCTCGAGACGGGTCACTTATATGTTGTTCGTGGTTGATCTCGCTTCATTTCATTTTTTTCTCTTATATTGTTAGGTGTGAAGAAAAATTTCCGCTTCCACACACCATGTTTTTCACAGCCTTAGTCTGGTTTTGTTCCGTGCCCGTAATTTTTCTCGGTGTCTTATCCCCAGCCAGCTCAGAAACGCTCGTTATCTACGAGCACGTTGGACGTCAAGGTAAGCAGTTTTAGCTGTGAGATGCAGCTAGCAAGAGATTGAATTTCCTAAAAGATATTGACTTCGACTGCTTGCATACCCAATAGCTTCTAGTCCGCTTTAAATAATCGTGCCGCCATCTATCCATCGAACATTATGCTCCATGATTTGGTAAACTGGTCCTGCTGCTGTGGCAGACAATTCCGGCGTTTATTTTTGGAAATGTGCATTGACACTTTAGTGCTGTGTAACATTCTTCTGTAGGGGAATCACTGCAGTTAACGGTGGAAGGATGCACACCGATCCCAACGATTCACGGATGGAATGATCGC
>VRMD01002714.1:0-12541 GCA_009872375.1 Sminthurides bifidus | reverse complement strand
TCCAGGAGTGGCCCTCTTCTTCCGGGTAATAATGAGCATGAAAAATAGTAGAATTTCCACCGCCAAGTCCACGTTCACAAACTATGCTATTCCACTTGTACTTGACGCTAATTAAGTGCGTACAGGACTTTTCCTCTTCCTTGTTTGTTCTCGGCCTAAAGTATTCAGCTTCTGAACACACTCAAAGGCTCAAAGCTCGAAGGCTGCCGATACGACTGTGAAGAGCGTGGAGCACCGGGACTATGTGTTTCTCATAATTTTATAAGCATACCTAGAATTAGCCTTGCATGCACATCTTAAACCGATAACTGACACAACTCTAGCGCCTGAAATAAGGTAAATATTTCGTAGAGCTAATAAGAAGCTAATTCTCTTCGACTAATTACCCACGCTTTTCATTTTACTTCTACTCTTCTTTCAAGCCGTCAGCTTCACAATAATCTTATGAGACGAGGGTCGGTAGTGTCCT
This sequence comes from Sminthurides bifidus, assembly GCA_009872375.1. NCBI lineage: Eukaryota > Metazoa > Arthropoda > Collembola > Symphypleona > Sminthurididae > Sminthurides > Sminthurides bifidus. The sequence goes on along the minus strand of VRMD01002714.1, from coordinate 12,072 downwards.
GTGATGTGATAGGCAGCTGAGGAAACTTTCTCCTTGGTGCCAATTACTGTCGAGTGGCTATACCCACTGTTCGTGCAGTAGTCAGTGTCTATATTCGACTCTTGAGTTAAGTGGGAGTATAAGCATCCCATCAAAGGATTTGATTTTATTCTGCCCGTTATTTTTCCAATCAGATTCATTTTGATCTACTTTGGAATGTACAACATCATTGAATTCTGCATCTGAACATGAAAACCAGACTGTCGTTTTCTCATTTCAACTTACATCTGCATAGTATTTGAATCATCTGTTGGAAATCACTGATTCAGGCTCTCAGACTGTCTTGTCCGTGTTCACGTATTAGGTTATACTAGTATTTCTAACTGCTTCATATTTTTCAAAGTTTAAGCAGGATAAAAAAATAATCATAATATTAAAAATCTAATGTCTTAGTCACCACCCTCGATTCTACCAATCCTCAGTCATGCATAGGATGGTGTACTTCCACTCTGTAAAAGAGCATCTAGCAAATCAATACGTTTCTCACTAAACGATAATTCGATTATCACACCTGCGCTTAGGGTCACTACCCACATCTTGTTCGATTTCGTCTCCTTTCCGTTTCTGGATTTGCTGTCGCTTTACAGTGATTGGGGCGGAAGGGATGACGATCTTTTTGTTTTGGGCCTGATGAGCTTGAGCTTCCATCTCGCCCACTGTCTTGGGCGGTGGGCCGCCGAGTCGCTTGATTTGTCTCGGTGCACGATTGTATTTCATTGACATTAGACTTGCAAAGAGGGTTGAAATGCGAAAACTTCTGCACAGGCCGTCTGGACTGACAGCAGTGTACTTGATAGCGTCCCTGAATCACAAATAATATCGCCATCATGACCAGAGGAGAAAGAAGTTAGTTAGAAACTTGTCTTGTTAAACGTCTAGTGGTAAAGAAACTAACGACATGGAGCCGTAGAGCCGATAGTTGGCGTAAGAAACCGTTGGAAATCCGAGGTCGTCTGTGGGACGAGAAACCTTGAAATTGGCACGAACTTTAGCCTTGAAGAGATGCTTCTCGAGGTTTGGACTGCATTTCTCTCGTTGTTTCTCCAGCGGAAACACATATATCTACCACATCCCAAAGGCAATCATCAATCGTGTATAAATAAGTGATCAACTAAATAAGAATGCAGATACAGGGGGGATGCCTTTAGAAATCGGTATGGACGGACAGAATTTTAGTTGGAAACTTACCATAAATGTCAATGAAACCAGTTGAAGTATTTCGAAGAACTCATGTTGGAATTTTGGTCTCACGAAATCAAAGCGCTTTAGCTAATTGCAACAGTAGTTTGCTATGCTACAGCCTTGATATAACAGGAAAGGCACGGTTTCAAAATTAACGCTCTTCCAATAGCACTACGTAACGGACGAGTGATGTGACTCTGCCCTTCACCCTTGAAGTTGTAGGCGTTATGGCCAAGGCGCAGTTCGGAGCAAAATTCAGTTTGCAGAAATGCTGTCGCATTACTTACAGATAGACGTGTGATAACAACTATTATGGACCCATGCAAAGGTTGTAACAACCTTCAAGTACATGCACATTAGCACATGTTTGTAAACGCTAGGATTGTCTATGACACTCGGGAATCGAATCCAAACGGCCTGTTTCGTAATGCAGGATTTGCTTCTATACAGCTTAACTACCTGCTTGTCCACATGCAAAATGTGAGCAAACTTTTCTTGCTTGGCCATACACGGCGGGTTTGGTAATGAGCTATTTGCAGAGTGGTTGACATTTTTCTGGAATGTTTTCCTTCTGCATTGGACTCGGTGCGAAATTTCGCATTTCCCTCATGCGATAGGAGGCAATAAGCCTTATGAGGTATCCCACACTTGTGGCTCAAGTACTTGAACAGGAAAGATGCAGATGCAAAGATGCAAAATCGGTTTCCTGTCCTACTGCAGCTGGAGGAAAAGCCCGGACAAAATGCTCCGTTCAAGTCCTACCTAAAAGATTCGGATGATGAGGGAGAGGGTATGATGTGGAGTGAAGAGTCCTGGGATCATTTTATTTGGCAGAGGCTTAAGCAATTCTTACTGTTTACCGTTGTTGCACACCCATTTCCTGCCCTTTATTCCCTGCACTTTCAATTACCGTCCTACAAATAGTTCAATTTGATCTGAGTGGACTCACACAAAAACCGCTTGCTGGCATGGAGGTTCCGTCACCGAAAATGCTTGTGCGTTGAGGATTCAATTTACGCCTGCCACATGCAATACTCCTGGGCTTAAAAACGTTGACAGAAAAATCAGATCGAGTCTGTATGCTAAGGCAAATCGCCAACTGAGGATACATTAATTCATAGATCCCAAGTCTAGGCTGCCAACAATGTCAACTGACAGAGATGTATGTAGCTGGTTCGTTGGAAGCAGCATTTCTGCTACGTGAGCAAACCAAATGACAAATGATGAGTTTGCTAGAAATTCTACCTTAAGTAGGAAGGTCTATTTTACACAATGTGAATTAAAACGACTGAATATTTATAAACCATGGAATTGCAGCTTGCGCGGTTCCGGTGCCTTTGCCAGCATTATAACAAATCTGTTGTAAGGTTTGCCGCCTCATAGCTGCAACGTTTCCATGTTGGAAACCTTTTAAGCTTCAAACGGCTTTTTCAAACCGTGCACGCCGAAATAATAATTCATGAACCTAGTACATGTCTCAGGTTTCATTTCCGCCGCTTGAGCCAGCAACAGCAACTCTCTAAGGATGTACACTGGTGATATTGAATTGGCTTGTGCTGCGAATCGGGGCTCGGATAACTATTAACGGCAACACTGTTTAAAGGTGTAACGCCCGTGGCCTAGGAGAAAGGAAGCCACGTGCCATTGCAGCGGCTGCGAATAAAGAAAAGGAAAAATTCGAAAATACAAAAAGACGTTGATGATCGAGTATTAGTAGGGTACAGTACATGAGATATCAGGTTTCAATGTTACCGGAAGTCGAAATACACGTGGGTCTGTTGAACTAACTTTTTTCTATTATCCTCACATAAAGAAAAAGTACTAACGCACTCCAATACAGATATGAAAGAAATATTAATGTGTGACAGGTGCTGACCATTTATATTATACAACCGACAATGACAATCACGCATTCAAGCCAATTGTCAACGGTAACACACTCGTGAACACGACCTTCTTTACACAAAGAGTTAATGAAAAAGCTTTGTTACAATTCGCAATTTAGATATCCTGATACTTAAAACGTGCACTAACGTACATCCAACCTTTGAATACAACGAAAGAAGGCACTTTTTTGTCTCATAGGGACCCGTTACGTATTGAGAAACGAGGCATGACACAATACAATATACACCCAAGATTTCAATCGCTATCAACCGTGTCGTATCGAGGACCACCGCCCAAACCAGTGCTTAGCAATTTACTCAGTTTGCTTTTGAAATCTCCATCACCGAACAAACTGGCCGATGTGTCTACACAATCATCGATTTCGCCTAAATCTTTGTCACCACTTTCACTAGATTCCAACGATTCGGTTTTTGTGTACTGTAACAGAGCATGCGGATTTTTCCTCGGTTTTAAAACTGGGATGTCTTCCAAGGTGTCCTCTGTGGACGTTCCGGGTAAAACACCATACATTCGTTGGTAAGCTTGTTCTTCTCGTTCTCTCATTACTTGCTTTCTTGGAACAAGTGCAGATTTTAACTGTTGTAATACTAAAGACCTAACTTGACGGACATCTTCGTCTTCCTCTTCAATTGGTTCAGTTCGGTCAGTCTCAAATGGTTCTTCGCTGCCTGGTAGTAGTTCAAAATACTCATCTAGCATCTCCACACCTCCCACTTCAGAATCATCTTGCTTGGTTGCACTCGTGTACTCAAAGGTTCCGTCGTCGCCCATTCCGGCCGTGACATGATCGTAACTAGAGTTTTCATCAACGGAGTAACTGCTTGCTTTTTCATTCGCTTCCTTAAACTCTTTGGTCATCACTCTATCTTTGGTGATTTTCTTGATTAATTCTGTTTCATAACCAATCATGCTGCCAAGGAGTTGTAGCTTTAAATCAAGCTCCGAACGCAAAAACTTCAGGTCAGTTTTAGCAGAAGAAAAGTTGGATGGAACGCCTTTTTCTCTGGCAGATATCTTCCCGTACAACATTGTCATGGAGACTTCTTGAATTGCTTCTAAAATATCGCATAATTCCCCTGCTGTGTCAATCGCAGATTTAGAGTTTGCGTGTAGCCTGAATTCAGCACTGAAGCGGTCCTCAGCAGAAATGATGCTGGATTTTGCTGGATCTGCGTCTTCTACGCATTGCCTGTAAGAGTTGTGAAATTCCCGTTCAATAATTTATAGCTACTTTTGTAAGACCATTATGAATTATATATAAGCTTTACCTGATAGTTGCTAGGCAACGGGTTATCGTTTTCTCACACTGCCTTTTTGTCTTATGTAGATACTTTCCCATGGCAACCACGCGATTACTGAACCTCTGCGTCTTTAGTTCCTCTTTCAAGCTGTGCCTCAACTGACTAAATGCCATAATCATTCTAAAACTTGTTTCCAAAGTGTCCACCATGAGCAACTCTGACAAGTTCTGAAAATAACCACAAGACTTTGCTAAATTGACATAACATGCAACGCTATCACGGGCATAAGAAGTTCACATGGCAAACAGGTTAAAGTTCTCACGCTAAGATAATCCCTTTTGGTCATCAACTGGTTTCCATGATTTAACTGCGCCTGGACTCGGCGCAAGGAAGAGGCTAAGGTGCTCTGTTTGCAGTCCAACCTGTTTCCATAAACGTCCTTCTCCAGAGGAAAATTCAGGGACACATGCTCCCATGCTTGTTCTACTACATTAATAGCTTCTTGAAATTCCTCTATCAGAGTATCCATAAGGTGGTCCAATGCTTTATCGTAACTCCTAAAAATATAAAAATGTACTGTAAATGTATGTAAGCAGGGCTAATGTTTAATGAAAAAATGGTGTTGCATATGACCTAGAAGTATGTTGCAAAAATGAGTAACTTACGCTGACTGGGTGCCTGAGGAGGTTAGCTCTAAAAAGCATGCCATCACGTCTAGGATGTGCTTGCAAAACTCTTTTGCGGATGTTACACTGAACGTGATGGCATCGTAACATTTCATTGCAGCATGTTTTTGATGCCATTCGCAAACGCAAGACAATAGTTGTACAAAGGAAATAAGGCTTGAACTCCCATTACAGTTGACGTACAAAGCTGACACCGACCTTAAACAGAAGTATAAGTTGATACAAAATATCTCATGACTAAAGTGTTGAAATTAAAATACACCTAATTTGGGAGCGTAGGCAAAGGAACAGTAAAAATGATTTGCTAGTAAACATGAGACAGATTTCGACCGGAATTCCTTTATTCATTTCCCATACATGATTTGCTTCACCATTTTATGGAACCCTAACGCAAGAATTCAGTTCCAGAATCAGACAACGGATGCCCTTAACTAGTGCTAATGTGCTACTTTTCACTTGGAAACTTAACTTTTTCCTACGTAAAAAATGGTATTTTGCTATTTCTATTACCTGTACAGCAAGTGCAAAAGCTTGATAACGAATTAAACTATGCCTTATTATGTCTCATCCAAAAATTGCATGGTGAAACTGCAGGAGGATGCAGTAACTTTACAAAGCATGATGTATAAATTATCCCACGACATGTAGTCAGAACCCATGAAGAGTATGAATGCCTTTTACAATAATAACTTACTACCACATCAACTAATTAACACGAAAACAAAAATGCTAGCAAACAGTATAACTGGTGTACAACAAATATTTGTAACTTAAAAACACTTTGCCAATGACATAGTTAGAAAGCAAAGTGATACTCATCCAAAATCTGTTACCACCATCGCCTCCTTCACGTCACAACTAGTTCAATTCAACAAACTATAAAACATTGAAGTGCTCTTCGTACTACTATTTGCAACGTCATTTCCTTGTACTTGTACACTAGTAACTGTTATGAAAAAAACTCGTATTTCGACCCACACTCCAAACCACTGACGTGGTTAACTTACCATGAAAAGGGGGATTTAAGGTAAAAAAGTGATTACAAATTTTCGAAAAATCGTGGGGTTGTGATAAGATCGAAGGTCGATCCAAAAATTATAAGCGTGATACAGTTGAGGTTACAACTCTGATGCTGACCGTATTACAGTACAACCGATAAAATTAACTAAAGTGATGTTCTATGCAGGTGGTAGATGGCCAAGAAACAGCTCTTAGACCACAAAACTCCGACTATCAACAACATTTTAGCTTGCACATAGTCAAGTAAAAATCTAAGCCTCACTTACATTAGAAAAGCTGACTCTTCCTGCTGATTGGCTCGTTCAATATCCATAATATTTAATGTTAACCTGATTTACAGATCGGTGGGTACAGCAGAAGAAGGAGGAACAAGGGCTAAAGGTAAAGGAAGTGCTGCTGGTATTGCTGGTGCTGGAACCGAATCACCCACAGATTTGTTGATGACCTTTTTACATGGGGAGCGAGCGAGACGCCTCATTTCATTGCTAGTTAATGTCCGTCTCAGCTTTTTAGATCCGTCTGTACTATGGAAATAGAGATCATCAGGAGCATCTTGCCATGAAATTATTTGTTTTCGGGAACCGCCTCTGGTCATGGACGCAATCTTATTCTTGGTTCCGTTAGATATCTGATTCACTGTAGTTCTCGCATTCAGAGTTGATGTAGCAGGTAAAAGTTGAGCTGTTAATGGTAACGGGGATGCTCCTCTGCTGGAACTTTTTGGTGCTGTAGCTGTACTTGATGCATCCCAAGCAGCTCGCTTAGCTGGTGGCGGAGTTTCTCTGTCAGGTTCACTTCCTTCGTCATGCCCCCGACGTTTTAATAAGCTAGGCATGCTGTTTGCCGTACTCGCTGCGAACTTCTCAGGAACACGCTCGTAAATCAAAGACCCATCTGGCCCTTTCGGTGGTTTAGGGAACGCTACTTTGTCTGGTTGTGGAAGCATGCTCTTTTCTGTAAGAATTAGCCATTCAGGCGTGGGTTTTTCTGGGAATTTATCGAGTTTATGTGCAATATTGGATACTCGCGCAGCTGGTGCCCGCTTGCGGCCGGTGACGAGTGCTTTTAAAAACTCCGGCGTTTTTTCGGCCATTCGAAGCTGACATTCTTGCTTAATTTGTGCAATGTTGATCGGCCAGAATGGACAACGGGTGGCGTGGCTTGTTTTGACAACATCAGCACACAACCGGCGAGCAACACGAATCATTGGTGTAGTATGTAAGTAAAACGCAGTTCGAGTTTTCATAACTGGTCTTGGTGAACCTGATCTCATCGGGAAGCCATGTGATGTGGCATAATGCCGCGCAAGCTGATTCTTCATCTTAAAATCTTTGTTGCATCCAGCCACAGCACATCTATGTAAACGCGGTTGCATCAATCCAGGAGTCCTTTCAATAGCTTCACCGTCCTCAGACATTGGACTTTTTGCAATTTTCTTCAGCACCTCTGGTTCTCCGTCCAAACTTTTCGGTGCATCATGTAATTTGTTAGCGGTCTTCAATCCACCATACTTTCTCCAGTATTGCCAACACTGGCTACAAAGTCTTGCTTGTAATCCTGAAGCTCCAGTACACGCATACCATTGAGTAGACATTGTAATCATGCAAGACTCACAAGGTTTACCAGGAATGAGTTGTTCTTGGACACCACTTCCATTAAGTATCCCCTTGATTCCTCCAAGAGCAGCAGGATTAGGTTTGTTATAGTTTGGTATATATACTTGTTTCAACTTAGTTTCCGCTTCGGCAGCCTTTACACGCTTCTGCTGTACGTATCGATCAGTAGTTTTCCACATGTAGTAATACTCAATAATATTTTTCAGGGTTTTCCATGGAAGAAAGTCGGATCGAATATCAGTGAAGTCTTTGCCATACTTTTCCAGAGCCTCTTCAAATAAGTTTGCTTCTGATGCGGACCATTCCTCCATCTCATCACGACAGAGTACAGGGCCATAAGAAGGTACTAGCGCGGAGACCGCAGACGAAATATCATAAGAATGTTTGTGCAACGTATCCATTGCATGAAACAGAGTTACGTCCCTCGACGCTGCAGCCGCACTCATGTGTAGACTGGGCTGTTTCACAGAACTGGAACAATCCAAAGCTCTGGCAAAAGTGCCAACGGAACGGGATATGACTAAGAACTGATCTATTTGCTTATCTGTTAAGTTATGATCTGGCGTCCACACCAAAGTCTCCAACTCTTCCAGGTTCCTTTCGTCGCTTTCTCCTTCCTTGAGCACAGATTTAGGAGCCTCAGCCTGGTACCGTTGTCCAACTCTAATTTCTCCTCTATCCGCCAGTAGCGTTTTCTGCTGAGGGTCGTACACCAGCGAGTAGAAAAACGTATCGTCCCTACTGATGTAAGAAAGTAGACATTCCGTTTCATTTAACAATGTGACTGAGCATTTGCCTCTGATGTTGGTCGCCGACAACGTTTCAACTTGACGTGACAAGAACAGCTCCCGGTGCTTGAGCAAATGCCTTTGCTTGGGGGTCAAAGTTTCCTTGTCTTTGCCTTCTTCTTCTTCCAAGGCACTTTGATGTTTATCTGCTAACGCAGTTAGAGAAGAGGGCAAATCCCTTCGTCTGAAGAAGCACATGACTTTCGCTTCAACATTTCCGTTTGGTGCCTTGTTCAGTTCTTCAATTCGCCGTACTTGGAACGGCGAGGAGGGACTTGTTTCAAAGTAGACGTAGTCTCCTACGCGGTACATGTTATCTTTGGAGCTCATATTTGCATTAATAAATCTAATTATGTTCGCTTGAAGAGCAGCTCTGTAACCACCTCAAATATTGCTAACTTAGTCACAACCGGAAACAGTCGCTAAATAACCTATAAATTACGTCCGTAGCACACAACTAGCATAACAAGACCCTGCTGAAATGCAGCGACACTGTCAACTATCCTTGTATGAATTTCCGTCGCGTTTTAGGTGTATTTTAATCACAACAGTCTTCCAGCAAGATTAAGTCTGAATCCCGCCTTACGTCTCTTCACAGCTATTAGTCGGACGAAGGGCCTCTTCTTCAAGCAACTCGACGTCTTTCCGCAATTGACTGTTCTCAGGAAACAGTTCTGCCAGGTCGCCAAACTGCTTTACCAAGTTGGCGAAATTCTTCCGCTGCAAAACCTGCAAAATTCAGCGAAAATAGCTTCTTTAGTCCAGCAACTACTTTCAACAGCTCTCATCACACCTATAGATCAATCTACAAATGAATAAATTCAACATTTATAGATATTCTGGAAAAATCCAGCGCCACTTTCAGCAATCGCTCATAATCATCGTGATTAAAGTCCCGAAATTCGTGAGATGGCTGGGGTAACACTTTTCTAATTCAAGCCGGCAAGCAAACATCCGATGGAATCTGTCAAAAAAGGTTGAATGCAGATCGAGACGATTTTACACACTCACCTGAATATTCTGCGTACAAAGACTGGAATTAAACCCACTAGAAGAGTATTTGTTTGCAACACCCGGAGACTTCGCTAGCCAAAATGCCGGAGCCGTATCCATATGAATGAAGAGTTAAGATGAACGGTGCCAATCACAAGCACCGAGTATTTAACATTTAATCGCGTATATTACTGTCTGCAGCAGCGTCATTCGTTCACAGTGGCTGTCACACGTGATGCCAGTGTTAATTCCAGGCCGACAAACTCCAACTAACCTAGTTCGCAACCAAGCTACCGACAAGCTTCTCAACCTGATTCAAACAACCAATTAGCAATCATTAATTAAGAAGAATCAGATCCACTTTCAGGAAATGAATCAGTCTGCGTACAGCGACCCAGCATGACGTTTCTCACCTTGAAATCACCTTTGGTCGCCGGCTGGAACTTTAATTATTTTCCGGCTAATGGTACTAAAATGGTTGGAAAAAACTGACGGAAATCACAACATTCACCAGTGGCAGATAATGATTACAGAGTAGCTGAAGCAGAGTCCAGTAGTACTTCTTTAAGTCACTGTCCGTGTCCGGATATACACAGTACAATGTATTCTTCTTGAGCAGAGAAGCGGTGCATCGGATGTGAATGTACACATCATACAAATATTAAATTAGCTTGGCTATATGTGCATAGTGAAGTGTGCATAGCGGTGGGGTATATACGCTCTTCTTCTTGGCTCTTGTTGCCTCATCTCAATTCATTAGAAATTCCTTATTTCCCCTCTTCGTTAAATGACTGCAGGAACAATAATCCCGGACGCAGATCAACTTAAGCAGATTTAAGTATACTTTTCCTCACTTCTTGGGGTACCCAAAGCTTACTCCAAACTGCTACACGATTATACCGCATGAAATTAAATACAGAGCAGCAGACGCAGACCTCTCCCGGCGTTACTCCACGGATGCTTTACTGTCTCACACTACCGAGCGCTTTAGCCGGTTACGGCTCACCCTATATCCACGTTCACAATTGGTGCCCTCTTAGAGCGGCCTACAGCAGAAGAGCTTTTCAGCTCCGATTTACTTGGCGTGGCTGCGATATAGGGAGCTACTGTCATTATTTTGTACACCTTTGAACTTGAAATTCGAATCCAACGAAGCTACATAAAGAGCTTATGTACACCTTTTCGTGATACACGACAGCCAAAAGGCATGCATATGTGTCTCCTTTGCTCTCTTCTAAAACAAAAATCTGTCACCCATCGTCTGCTATGTAATACGAGCTCACCTCCGTCCGCTGTTTGTTTCTTTCGTGACTCTGGGCTCTCAAGTGCCGGTTACCAAAATAAATGAGCGGAAGAATTCCTCGATCTTGTTTTGTTCATTTCGTACCCAAACTGGTGGACCACCCTTCCTCCAAAGGCAAATGCTAGTTATCTAGAGACTGGCCACGGTGGTGCAGGGTGCAATACGAAAATACCTACACTTAATAGATGCGGAGATGATGCGCTCTTCATTTGGATTCACATGAACGCCTACGAGTTGGGAGTCAAAATTGGATCTTGCATTGCAACGGTTATCAATCCGGAAAGGAGGTCGCAGAGACTTTTCGTTGGAGGGCTACTCAAAGTCATATTGAAATTTTGCGATAACTTGCTGTACAAACATATGAAAGAAAATTTGCTAATTTATTAATAACTAGCAACAATAGCCACAATCATCTCCACCTTGTACTGACAATGTATCACAAGAATAATTTACAACCTCGAAGCTTCAAAACTGTCAGTAACAAAGTAAATGTGTAACTATAAGCAACCTTGAATAAGTACTGGTGGAGTACATACAAAAAATGAGAATACTTACACTTAAATACGAGTTCTATCCGGAAACGCCTGACGATTTACCCTATTCAGCACTACATAGGGATACTTTGGCCGTAAAAATAATTAAGACATGGATCCTCCGTCTCCTCGAATCGCTCGGTATTTAGCAATTTCAGCTGGAAAAACGCTCGTAAGCTCTACGAGTAGTTGAGCGCGAAATCTTCGGTAGGCATCAATCTTTCCTCGAACTTCTTCATTTCGACTGAGAGCCTTCTCCATGCAATCTTTGGTGTAGAGCTGTGGGTTTCTGCCGTCGTCGATGTAACTAGAAAAAGAAACACAAGAACAGTGATAAATAGGACAAAAACATGGGAGGCGCGATGATTTAGCCATGACAACAACATCTTCCACTTTTCTACGAAATCCTGGTATCCTAACTAGCATATTGCTATAACTATGAAAACCAACATGACTCACTCAAACACTTCAAGAGGGACGTGGACATCCTGCACCTGAGACTTGAGGCGATCAATTTCTTGCAACTCTGTAACTATAGTTTGTCTGGAAAAAGAGTTTTTCCATTCATCAGCTTCGTCATATTTCATTTGCTTTCAGCAGCTTTTTTGCAACAAATAATGGAAATAAAATGACTTACATTTTCTGATTGAATACAGTTTGACCCTGGGGTTGAAAGTCGGAAACTATGATTTTGATTTGTCGTACATTTTCAATCAGCGTCTCCAGTTTGGTTTCCAAATTCTCCAATGGACTGGCCATTATT
>VRMD01002713.1:0-12544 GCA_009872375.1 Sminthurides bifidus | reverse complement strand
AGGTATTTTGTGCTTGCCAATGGAGACTAAGCCATAGCTACACATAGTTTCGCTCAAACAGTGGCCCATTTAGAAACGATACATTTCGCCATCCCAAATTCGAAATCCAGTATCTCATTAGTTTCGAAACAACAGATAATTATCGCTGTGCTGCAAGCGATCAAACATGTGCTTTCAACAAATCTAAATAACTTATTATGTAAAATAAATCCAATCGCGGTTATACTAAAAGGTATGTGCTAGGTAGCGTTAATTCATGGATCATTGAGAGCATCAACCGTTGGTGAAAAACGTCCTCGGGACCAGCATAAAAAAATACCAATCTAAGGCGCTCAAATAAATTAGCTCGGTAAAAGATAGGTCGTATCAGCACTCAAATCAGCATCAACACATGCTGTCTGAGAGTAACATTTGCCTGTACTCAGTAAAAACTGAGATAATATATGAGAATATTATAGACTAGATCCAATACTGTGCTTTTGGAATCAAGATGTCCTCCTAATCCTTTTTCGTATGGGTTGAGCTTATCAGATCTTCATCAAAGTGGACGTCATAATCTTCCTGACTATTGAGTACCTCTACGACACACCTGCGGGGAAACCACCCTTTTGGCTTCGCAACTTTCGCTCTAGCTTCAGCCAGGGTTCGGGAATTTGCTTGCAATGCTCCATACAGCCAATAGCTACATTTGAATCGCATCAAATATATTACTTCATTGCATTCGATTTTCAAAAACGTTGCTAATCAAAAATTCAGCTGATGCTACTTACCGCTTCCATCTCGTCACGACAACTTTTTCGTTCTTATACAGCCTCATTCTACTTTCATCAGAGAAAGGTGGATGACAACAAGTTTTAAGTCCTTTCGAGAGAGGGAACCATGAACCTGAGTAATCTTCGACAGCTATGTACTCACGTGACCGCTTTTTCTTGTCGTCTTTTTGTGCTAGTTGTTCCATCTAAAATAAAAAATATCGCCAGCACCTTTGAATGATTTGACGTACCAGATGTAGATGAGATTAATGAAAACGATGCGTCAAGTCCGGTTAAGCATATCACAATAAAAGAAGCTGTACCGTCAACGTGTATTGATCACAACCACTTCTCACAGGCCAATAGATTCCATCGCCCAATGGCTCACAGCTGAAGTTAATGACAAGTTTGCAGTTTTTCTTCCAACCTAAGTCATAGGGATTGAAAAACGGGACTGCATCGTGCAAGAATGATCTTCTATGTTGTGCCTTTTCAATTATCCAGTCTTCAATTCCAGTTTGATTCTTCAGCAATATTTTCACCTAAACCAAATCAAAACTTCACAATTTACATTAAGAATGAATAAAAGATGCATGAAAACAACATGTAGCTGAAAAACAGTTGAACTGTACCTGGTAGTAAAGCAAAACTCCAACGCCCAAAGTTACTCCGATTGCACATCCAACACTGAACAGTACCCAAATGATTCCGTAGACACCAAGGTAAACTATTGGAACGTCTTGATGAGAATATAAGTAGTGAATCTGTCATCAGAAAATTCCATCATATGAGTTTCATTCAGAATACGAGTTATTCACTTAAAACTTTTCGATTTTGCCATAAGCTTGATTTAATTGAACACACTTACCCTGTATAAAGCTCTGTACATAGAGCAAGTCAAAATAACTGAAGCCTGGGCACATCCAACCACAGCAAACAGTAAAAAATACAAAAAATGTGCTTGATTTCTATGACCAACACAGTTGTTGATCCAAGGACAGTGGTGGTCCATTTTCATGGTGCACCTTCCACCTGTACAGTTATTTTTTAATTAACGCAGAATATATTATTGACAATCTGTGGACATAGTTGTTTCCAGATTTTGCTAAAACAAAGTTTTTCACATTCAGGCTACCGCGAAAGAATTTTTTCGCAGTAAATCACTGGTGAGCAATAATATGTTAAGCATGGAAAAAAATAAAAAACTTTCAATACAGGCAGTCTAGAAATTTTTCATTTCAACAAAATCTGGGACTACAACCATTCAATATTTTTTTCTAAAAAACACATTATATACATTTGCGACAGTGGTGAGCTCGTGGTGCCTTGTAACCATCGCAAGGCGTACAAAACTGAAGTTTTTTGCAGTCTTCGGCACTTTTCTAAAGCAACAACCATGATTAATGATCCAACCACGGCTGTAATTCGATTAGTTATGTACAAGCCTGTATATAGTCATACCGGAGTCCATTTGTATGGTAAGTAACCCGGGCCAATGGTCATCGCGGAGAAAAAATTATACATTACTAATCCACTACTACATAAAAAAGATGTCAAGCTGATTAGGCCCCCAAATGTCTTACTAGGTGGCCACCACATCAGTGAACAGTATATGGTAGAAAGAGTTATCGTCTTCACGAGACCTGTGATTACATGGCATGAGATCTTATTATGTTACACCAATTGTAGATACACAGCCACAAGTAATGAAATTATCCATGGCAGATAAATCATTCATAGGTTACCCAGAGTAGCGATAGGTCCAAAATGAAATACCCTCTTGATCAATTCTGAGATCGTATTCATTTTAATTATCCCGTGAGAAGCTCAGAACTGAAAATTACGAAGAAAAATACGCTTGATATGGTTATCCTGCGGGTATAAAACTGCTGATGAGGAATATAGGAAAATCTAAAAGAACAATGTTTAATTTGATACTAAAAGCATAAGTCGGATTTCAGCTCTTATAATTACTAGCCCTTTGTTTACACTATCACATCTTTCACTCACATGAATTGAATTTCGACCAATTCCGTCGTATTTCGGCATAAAATAGACAGAAGTCCACCTTTGCAATTCTTACAAGTGATGCAGTGCCAATGACAAGACTTGCTTAGTCCTCTGTTTCACTGAAAGTTCTAGCAATATTAATTTATTCAAATTTATACATATATTAATCTCAAAATCGACTGCGATGAGCAATTAACCTGAGAATTCCACACGAGAATTCGCAATGCCTCTAGCAGTTTTTTTAATGATGAAATTACTTTTTACACGCACTACGCTTTGCAAACGTTACATTCCCTTTGATTTGACTTCTTTAAATCTTAGAATATTAGATTAATTTTAATTTTTACCCTCGCTAATTATTGAATCTCGCAAGTTCTTCCTTCTAAACTGCTAACAAAAATGCATGTATTTTTACATGAATTTTTGCGAAGCGCATATCCGGGCACACTGATCGACAGCTTCAATGTTCCCTAATATTCAGTCGCGATCGTCACCCTCCCTCCTCCTGCACATGCTCCTGCCTCCCAGAGGCCAGCTAAGAGTGAGTTGCGATTTAAGAGTGTCCATGTCACAGAACAATTTTGTGTCGAAAAGATCGATTTGATAATATCTGAATTTAAAATCAAAAGATTTTTAACGAAATGTTTGTAAACAGTTTTATTTGAGTAAAATTTAAATAAATAGTTAAAAAGTCAATATCACCAAGTCACTATCAAAATTGATCCATACGATTATACTTTATTGTAATTGATTATAAAATTGAAAATCAGATGTTTGTACGTTTAAGTAACTTCAAGGTTTGATTTCAAGCATACATGCTATTGCCATAACTTTTAGACCAGGTTTGTGTTTAGGTGGTCCAAATCTGACCTTAATAAGCACTCAGTTTTGCCAATCGAAATATTAAGATATTTAGTATGACTTTGCAACCTCAACTAATTCTTTTGTATCTGAGAGGAAACCCTTGGCGTAGCACTGTGTCGAGAGGATCGTTACTGGGAAAGTAAGTTATGTAGTCTTGCTTTTGCAGGGATTTGATTCATTGCAGGATAACGTCTTGAAGCTAAGCTAAGCTGTAAATTACTGATTTACAGAAATATCACTTGTTACAAACAAAGTACATGTGCTTTTTCATCGTCTGGGAAACCCACTAATGAAGCGATTGAGTCGCAGAAGGAGACAAGCAAGCAAGCGAAAGCTAAACTGAAAACCTTGCTGGCTGACATTGTTTCGGTAATATGGTATTCCAGTATTTGCAGTTATAGCTTTATAATTCCTGAACCGTTAAATTGTTTTGCGTATCACTATTACGAATGCTACAGGAAACAACTGCGACGAAGGCAACGAAGTCCGCAGAATCGTCAACAGAAACAAAGGATGCTCCAACATCGGTCATGGGAACCAGCAAGGCTCAGTCTCCAAAATTGAACAAAAATAAGGCAGGTGTGAAGAAAGGATTGGTCCCATCAGGAGAAGTAAAGCTAGGTAACTTATTTTATCGCACAATCCTTATTAGTCAAAAATTTTCGTTCAGTTAAAAAAGTAAGTAATATCTTCAAATGATTACAATCCCGATTTCTAAGGAAAGCATGTGCTATCAGCTGTAAAGAAAGCAGCTGCAGTGTTTAGCGAAGATGCTGCCATCATAGAGAAGGAGCTTGTAAAGCAGTTGAAAACGCAAGCTACAGCATCTGAAAAGGCTCGTTTGAGGTAGGTATTCTTTAATCTAGTTGTCAAATTCGAACATTCTGAGCGTGTCTTTCGATTCACAATTTATTTTTTGACCGCATTTAGTGAAATCTTGACTGGGATGACTGTAGAATCAAGAAGTAAAGACCCAGCAACAGGTTTAGATATTGAGCCTGAAACCAGTTTCAGCCGACGCAATAAGTCCCTTAATGAGTACAGGAATGCCAGATTCGAGAGATCTCGGAATCGTAGTGGGCAGCAACTCCGTGGAGCTGAAGTTATAAACCATGACGCGCTTTTTCGGGCCCAGCCTTTAGGTATATTTGGAGCAGTAGCCCGAGATGCAGTAGCAGCCCAAATTAAGAAACTCAAGACTTGGAATGAGTTACATAGGCGTGCTCTTGAATTAGCTGTTTCACATCCTCCTGCGAATGGGTTCGAAGAAATGATAATGTGGACGAAGCAAGGAAAGCTTTGGAAATACCCATTAGACAACGAGCAGGGTAAGCAACACAGCTTCTGCAAACGGCTTCGAATAACCTAAGCAAGGATTTACTTTGATCGTTGTTCTTTGCAGGGAAAGACGACGAAAAAAGCTATTCTTTTGAAGAGCATGTATTTCTGGAGCCTTTGATCGATACTTGGTGTCCTGAAAGTGGTCCCATTAGGGAGTTTATGCAATTGGTTTGCACAAGTTTATCCAAGAACCCGTATCTCACTGTTCCAGAAAAAAAAGAATATATAGAATGGTACTATGACTATTTCAAGCAAAAGCAAAGCATTTTAACAGATATCGGGCTGGGAAAAATCAAACAAATTGGTAAACACGATAACGCATAAGTAATTTCAGAAATAAAATACCACAGTAAGAACTTTGAAAATCAAGCAGTTATTTTGAGGCATTCTTCACGCTTGCATTTGTAAATAGACATTTAGACTTGAGTAACCCTTAATCACAAACCCATACTCATAACATAACCCTTAATTTACCCTCAGGGACTTGAAACACGTGCAAATAACGGGGCTAAAAAGACATACTTCATGGCTTGGGCAAGCATTAATTCACCGAAAGGTATGAAAGTAGGCGTAAGCCTTACTGTTGTTATAACAAGGAGTGAATCGAACGTAAAAAGATGTGCGTACACTTCCAGGTGCGCTAGTACCGTGCATACCAATGGCTCCAGAACTATTCAAGTCCTATCTTTGGAAAAAGTGATTGGCAGCAGCGGTTCAAACGCCAGAAATATGTGAATGTAGGTGGCAGGTAATAAAATTTGTCAGGTAAGTGCCCTCGTGAGCCTATTAATAGCAATTTTATTGAGTACAATGCCTGGACGGGAGATCCTTCGGTAGTAATCATGGCTATCCTGAAAATCACGACCTTTTGATGCTTGACGACTGTGAACTAGCGTAAAATTTGGTGGCACAATGCAGCCTGAAGCCCTTCCAAGTCAAACACTAGGCTATGACCGTAAGTGATAACGGTTTCTCACTCAAAATAAATAGCTTATGCCCACGATTCTAAAAAAGCTTCACGCGCTTTTCGGAAATGAAGCACCTCTTCACCTCCCCTACAAGCTACCTCATCGTTCCTTTGTTGTTTCTGGAGACTAGAATCTAGCAATTATCAACCCTCATTTAATGGAGACAGAAGCAACGGTCTTTTTCTTCTGAGGTCGTGACCTGCCACATTTCCAGGTAGGCCCCAAAACAATGATCTATCACGGAGTCCTGACAGTATTTAAGCGTTTCCTTTGCCTCAAATTTTTCATTCTGACCTGAGCAGTCTTAGGAGCAAGTCATCAACTTTCTCAAGGAATTGCAGGTGGTTTGCTATAGTTTACGAGTAGCGAAGATCTATTTAACGATGGGGTTCAAATGGCAACTAACGTTGCTAGCGTCTCTGGTAAGTTCTCATTCTAACATACATGGCTACTTTCAACAGTTTACTAACAATTCGGCATTGTTGAGTATCGATCTTACCCATGCAATAAAAACCGAAAATTTTTGCAGATTGGAGTGATCGCAATCCTCGCATCACCAAACCCTGCAGAGGATGCATCAAAGTCGGAGAAGATGAATCCAGAAGCACAACAGAAACTTCTTGGCCCATTACTTGAGCTTATTGGGTTAGGGGGACCACCAGAAACAATTGTCATTTCACCGGAACAAGCACCACCTTCAACAATATTCATCGTACAGCAACGTATGTAGCTCAGTCATTATTCAAACTAGTTACACAATTATTGCTTCATAATTACTCTGCCAGCAGCTCATGAGTTTCTATGTTTTCCAGCTCCCGCTCCCGCTCCATGCTCCTGCTCCTGCCCCAACTACAACGCCACCTCCGCAATACCCGTCCTACAAGCCGCCATCATCTTACCCAACTGCAACACCACCAATGACTGGCTACCCGCCTTCTCATCCATCGAATCCACCGTCATATGCACCGAACCAACCTCCGTCTTACACGCCCACGTCGCCTCCAACTTACACTCCTGCTCCGTCTTATGAGCCTTCATCACCGCCACACTATACACCACCTTATACTCCTTCTCCTGCGTCTTACCCGCCAGCTTCACCACCACCATACAACCCACCCCATAAACCGTCGTACCCACCTACTTCGCCTCCATCATACAATCCATCCCATGGTCCATCTTACCCAGCAGCTTCGCCTCCATCCTACACACCACCCCATGGTCCATCTTACCCGCCAGCTTCGCCTCCACCCTACACGCCACCCTATGTGCCGTCTTACCCAGCAGCGTCGCCTCCACCCTACACGCCACCCCATGGTGCATCTTACCCACCAGCTTCACCTCCACCCTACACGCCACCCCAAGTGCCGTCTTACCCACCATCTTCGCCTCCACCCTACATGCCACCCCATGGTCCATCTTACCCACCAGCTTCATCTCCACCATATGCTAAACCACCATACAGTCCTTCTCCCATGCCTTCATATGCTCCGAGACCTCCTCCACCACATACTCCATCTGTACCTCCAGCGTATGCTCCTCATCCTCGGCCTCCTTATACTCCGTCGCCACCTTCAGCGTATCCGCCACGACCGCAACCACCTTACTCTCCTCCCACTGCCCCAACATATCCTCGGCCTAATCCAGTTCCTTATCCCCCTACTTGCTGTCCTTGCAAACCGTATCCACAAGCAACAAGTTTGCTTGAAGAAAACGGTGAAAGCTTTCCTGGAAAAGAAGGCAGTAGCACAGGAATGGACGGTGAAGCCGCAACTGGGGGAAAAGTAGGTTCAGTCAGCGAAAGTGCCGGAACCGCAGATGCAGCCGCAGTCTCATCAGCCAACCCTGAAAGTGATAAGAATCCCAGCGACTCCTTGGCTGCGAATTCTTTGTCTTCGGAATTCAGAGTCCACTAACTTTTAAGTTTTACTTACAAACTGCATTTAGGAATATCTGATGTTCTTCAAACCTCTCATCTGTAACTTTTTAACTTATTTGTTATTATTTATTTACCTATTTATTCATTCGTATTAAAACGCTTGGGAAGAAATCTGATCATAAGCCTTTCCTTTCCATCCAAAGCGTATTACTCACACAATCAATCATAACCCCTACGTCAGGCTTTATTGCTGTCGCGAGCCATCATGTGTCCGCGTTCGAGCTCAAAATGTATTGTTCAATGTTTCATATTTTCTTCATATTTGTCACTTGTTGGCTTTGGCTAAAAAAATTGGCGGTGAGTATAATGCATTACCGGTATATCTCCAAGTCCGTTTTCCTATTTGAAGACGACACGCAATTTATATTTTGACATTTTTGAAACGGCAGCGCAATAGCAGCTCTCTTTCTAACGAACTTGAGGTTAGTTCTTGGCCTGCAAAGAAAGGAAAACACGCGAATGGGTGAATCAGCAGTGCGATTGGAAGCTTTAAAGATTACCAGAAAGGTCGTTTTGTGTCTTCCTTAACTAACATGAACTTAAAGCCATCAAACTTTAAATAACGCACTGCTTGAGTGCACGATGCAAAGCTTAAACTCATGAACACGTGGTGAGGTACTAGCCTTTCACTTTCCACCAGGTCGCATTACAGATACATACGGACATCATATGACGATGGTGGTACGTATTACGACAAAATTCTTTAAAATCGTATCGAACGCTTTATACGCAGCTCTACTGTTGATAATAGCTCATGTATTGAAGCTGCCGTGAATCGTACATTAATTGTATTCATCTATGAAATATTGTATTATTTGAACTACTGATACGCTGTAAAAACAACACAATAGTATGGCAGAGTCATAAAGCTGTTCCTTGGCATTTAAGTTTCATGATGCAGCATCCAACAATGCAAATATAGGGTTGCGTTGCATGCATTACAAATACAAACACGGTGGAGCTCTGACACTGTAAATTATGAAAAGCCTTATTTGAAGACCGAATTCCCAATACTGTGTAAAATGTTGGTTTTCTTATGAAGACTCCTACCACATGAAGTAATACATTAACTACTCATAGGCTTCACTGCAATAATTTAACATCTTGTGCTCCCGTGTATTTTTTCTTGCAAAGAGCGAGCGTTCCATATTCAACAGATTCTATTCTACAGCGAGCCAGTAATTTTATAGCTACACTGATGAGACTTACATTACTAATTTAATACTTATGACCGTTACTTAAAATTGTCATGGGAATAATGATTTGAACTTAAGACTATTAGCCTAATGATCATTCTGAATCACACTAAATCGTTCAGATCACTGCATGCTTTCCTTTGATTTATAGCCGGTATGAGAGTAGATCTTGCCAATCAGTATTTTTGGTGTTACAGCAACACGGCTCTGCATTCAAAAGCACCAATTTTGTTATTGTGACCGTAAATTATTGAATTAATGTGATTGATTGATAGCCTTGATATTTACTTTACGATCCAATTTTCAAGGTGTTTGCTTTGTACTGGCTACTGCATCCGTGCATGTAAATGAGAGTAAGTAAAGGGTTTTTAAAGCAAGTAAGTCCCGTTGTGGTAGGACATGTGTAATCGGCTAATTTTTTCCTGGTGTGACATCTATAGAGCCTTGAGGTCGATGGTCTTGTACAATTTGTGCCATGGGGCAATTGGTACGTTCGTAGTTTCTGACTGATGAGACTTGCTAAGTGTCACATGGCACTTTCTTTACCTTTTAAGTTAAATCCGTAGAAATCCAAATCCCTGGTGATGTGATGAGCCTATCTTTTATGGTACCAAACTAAGTCGACCTAATTCCCGCATGAGATCTCAGCTGAAGGTGGTCATACGTCTGACGCGTCTGAACAGTCCTTTGAACAATGCAAAGGCTTTCACGAGGAACCGTGTAGCATTCATCATCATAGAAAAATTGTGTCGTTTCTTAGCTCAGCGTTTTCATTTTCTCACGATAAATGGAAAGGAAAATCGACGTCTCTGCACGGGCTACATCAGTCGCTCTATTTTTAGCTGCACGAATGTTGACTCCAGACTAAAATAAAAATCATGTAGGCTCATTCTATTCGGGTCAGATTTCTGAGCTCAAGAAAGAAAGTAACGCATTCATGATGACCCCAGATCCAAATAATTCAGATCCGTTGCTGGAGAATTAGCCTCCAGCTCTGTCCTAAATTTATCGGTGTACAGTTATTGCCGAGAGTAGATAAGTTTTGCTGATTGCTCTGCTCCTCTTATCGCCTCTTAACCAAAAATGGTCGAAATAACGGTTCTACTGATTTCATGCGTGGAACGGTACCGCGACAGAATATTTAAGCTGGAAGAGCTTTCAGAAAATCATCATTCGTTTCACATTCATCTCTCGAGCAACATCGAATTCAGCGAATCAATTTTAGTTCCTATTTTCTTTGCTCAGCATTCGAAAACTAAAAGCTCAAAATGGCCTTGAAGTATTTTTCCGTCATTTGTTTTTCGGCTGTAAGTAACTCCCGGCATTAGTTTACTTTTAACCTCGACCCGTGTAAACTGAGTACTGCCCAGTCTCCAAGATAAGTTACCTCGTCTGAATCCAATAACAAATCTAATTATTTTCAGGTTATTGCCATTGCTCTGGCTTTCCCATCCGGAGAGCAGGGTGGAACAGAAGCTGAGGCGAATCCGCAAAGTCCCGGGAAGGAGGGAGAGAAGATCTTCCCCTTGCCACTTCCGGTTCCTCTGCCACTTCCCTTGCCCATTCCGATTCCAGTTGGGTTCTTCAAGCCCTTGCTAGCTGGAATCGGTTTAGGAGCCCCTGCTGCACCAGTTCCTGCCATTGTGGTCACTAACCAGACCGCTGGAACTCAAATACACGGAATTACTGCTTCTATTCAAGTGTAAGGACATTGATCAGAACACTTTTTCCTCTTGTTTAGATTTAGGTTTTTATTTGATCAAGGGCTGTGAAATTTTCCGGTTCTTAATCAACAACCATTACCTTTTACAGACAAAAGCCGGTCATCATTCAGTCGCCATCCAGACCTCAGCAGCCTAACGTAACCGTCATCACCGTGACTGCTCCCACCGTAGCCACCACCACCACACCCAGGCCATCAACTCCTTGTCCCACTCCTTGCATTCCCCCGTGCACAAATCCTTGTTATGCCACTAGTGGCTGAGGCAATGTCCCAGCGTTACACTGTAAGCGTCTCACTGAACGGGCAAAGGCGTTTGTTACCCATTTTAATATAGTTTGAGATGTGGCAGCAAATTATTTTGCCTTTCAGAGGTGCTGAGAGGACTCACAAAGTTATCCCATGATAACTCTCCGATCCGATTTAGATGGAGTCTAGCTTCCTTCGCGAGTACTAATTTATTATTCGTCCATAATTTATTCACTATTATAAATAAATAATAATGTCATTGAATTATGACTACGCTCTTACATTATCTGAAAGTTCTTTTGTTCCACACCATCACTTTCTAAGATTAGTTCTTAATGCCTACGACTATCATCAATATATCATATGTGCACTAAACACAACTGCAAATCACCTTATACTATTATAAACTTTTCGATATAGTTTATTAATAGGATGGTACATTTACTATCATACTCTTGTTTCTAAGCTATCACTCTAAAGAAAATCTTTACACAATCATCTACTGGTAGTTTGAAGTTATAAATTCTCACAGGACTTTCTGTTTGTGATAAGAAATGATTTCTGTGGACCTCATAGAGTATTAGTAGAATAGTGATAAAGGCTTCGAAAATCGGGACGAAATAAAATGCAGTCTTGCTACTCCTTCGAAAACACGGCACTTCAATTTTTTTTGTACATATATATATTTTAGCAATGGCGTAGGCCGTACGCCGTAGGCTGTGTAATAACTGTGCTGTGCTGTGTGGCAACTTGGACCAAAGTTTGCTTTGTACCTGCTGATTCGCTGGTAGACATGGCAGATGAGACTGAAGGATCGATTAAACAAATCCAAATGCTGACAACATTGAGCCTCAAACACCAGACTTACTGCGATTAATTCGTTCCAGAATTTTCGGGCAGCCACAGAGGCCGTGGCAGATGCAGGATTGACAGTAATGCGTGCCTTCAGGTTGAGTTTTTTTAAATACTATGTGTGGGCAATTGGGGGTGCAGCGACACAGATTTTCATGCGTCCTGTAATGACGAGGAGCGATGCTGGTTTTACTTTCCTTATGATTTTCTTCAGTTGATCTCTCGAAAGAATTGATGTAGCAGTTAGTTTCGGCACAGTAACGAGTGAAGTCTCCGTAAAAACATTTTTTAAACGCGCTGCAGTTTGTTTTTGCTCCCATGGCTTGATACGAAAAGTCTAAAGCTTTTTGGCATGGGGTCAAAAAATCAAGAAGATCCTTTGTGAACGAATTAGCTTTCTGAATCAAGGCCTCTGAAGGCTGTTCCTCGAAGTTTTTTCCAGCTGTATCATGTCTCGCTTGTTTAGCCAAGCTAAGAGCTGGAGACGCATTCCAGGGAGCAGCTATTAGCGAAGGAGCTGGTGATTGGCCAGTTGGAATCGTTGCAACCCCATTGTAAGCGCAACTGCCACAATTTCCTGCTGTACGCCTTGCTTTCATTTCCCCATGACCCGGATACATTTTCGATCGGCAATCTGCTAATTACTGCGCTTCAAT
>VRMD01002712.1:0-12548 GCA_009872375.1 Sminthurides bifidus | reverse complement strand
CGTAAGTCGTTTGTCTTCCCAGGGCTATTGGCCTGTCTGTGCCGGAGGATGTGCTTTGGACCGATACATTTGCAAAATCAAATGGACATGACTAAGGTTCTGTGAGTTGCCACGTGTCATATAATTTCGCTTATGTTAAAGTCGCACTTGTACTCGATCCTTAATGGCTTTGCAACAGTTGCTTTCTCCAGTTAAGTTATACTTTCCCGGCATTTTTCCATAATAGGATCCATGGAACCCGGTTCCGCGATAAGAATCTTACAGTAATAAAAATATTCGGAGAATAGCAACAGCACTTTTCCTTGCTTGTTTGGGCAGAGGGTGAAAGTAGGAGAAAGCTGGGACTCGGAAGCTCGTCGATGGACGTAAATCATGTGGCGTGATATTTGATAAAATTTGTATTTTTCTTCTCGTCCAAGTCGGTTTTCACTAATGCGAAAAGAGCTTTGCCAGTACATTGAGAACGAGTTTGGAACTCGCCGACTTACAAGGTTGGGGAAAGCGGCCTATGTCATGAAAAATGAATGCGTGTACGAACTGTATGTTTGCTGGTGGGGAAACGGAACTGGAGCTGAGAGATCGGAAAATTTGGGCTTTTAGAAGAAGCGGAGGCTTAACTTTGACAAATAATGATGCAGGAAGAAAGCTAAAAATATGCAAGAGAGGAAATTTCTTACACGGAGGGAAAGCCAGGAAGGAAGTGAAAGTGGTGCTTTGGCATCCCATACGAGCTGCTCATGCTAATAGGATTGAGAGTCGTGAATAATGGGAAAGAAACCGTGTTGCTTTCAGAGCTGACAACCGGTCGCCATATACACACGGGGTAGTGAATTCAAAGCTTGAATTAATAATACCCCGAGCACACAAAGTTGCGGAGTAGTGATTGGAGTGAAAGCTGACTTTCTCCAGTAGAAGGGGATGACAAAATTTTCCAAATATGTGAGCTTAATGATCGTAATCCGGATTTGGGCCATATTTTTAGCCTGTGGGAACGCAGGAAAGGGTTGCGAGGTTGTGCAAATATTCGTAAATGGTTTGACTGTGCCGCTGAATGAGGAAAATTCGATATGTGCCTATGCAAGACCTTTTATCGAAGGAACGAAGTGCATTCGCACATTGCTGTAGTATAGGAACCCTCGTGTGATTGTAAGGGAGATGGGGGCCTCTTTGAGTGAAAGGAGAGAAAGCGGAGAAAGAACAACGGGCGTTCGATATCACATTAAATTCTACGAAGATTATAACAATATTTGTCCTTCGTTGACTTGTTTGGCATTCATTCCAAGCTATCAGATCCGCTTCCCATTTGCCCTCCCCTAATCCTGAGAAAAGGACAGAAGGGAAAGACAAACAGTGTATGTATTTGCTGTAAACTTGATGCAGGAGGCTGTGCCTTGGTGAATTTTTCTCAGTTTTTTCCCAAGATTCCATCGGCAGCCGGAGGGAAAAATAAATACTTGAACAAGTCCATCTACTCACGGCAGCCTTCTCAATGTTGTGGGTTCAAACATTTGATGGAACAGGAAATTATACTAATGCTTTCAAAAGCTTCAGTGGCCTCGTCTTCAAGTCATAATTTCAGTTCTGACTTTCTCCAAGGGCTTTGTTTCTT
The DNA here is from genome assembly GCA_009872375.1 of Sminthurides bifidus. Classification (NCBI taxonomy): domain Eukaryota; kingdom Metazoa; phylum Arthropoda; class Collembola; order Symphypleona; family Sminthurididae; genus Sminthurides; species Sminthurides bifidus. Next base: position 10,939 of record VRMD01002712.1, on the reverse strand, counting down.
CCAACGATCCGTCAAAATGTCGGAAAGTTAGCAAATCCTATTTGCTCAAGACTCCAATGCCTTTTCCGTTCTTTGTATTTGAAATACTTATTCGTGGACCACGTCATTTTTGTATGCGTTTGCACGGCCAAATTGTTTCGTAAACTGCAAATGAGTTCTGAGTAAAGCCGGCCTCCTTCCTTTGCAAAGCCCGTGATTGAAATTCAAGTCAGTCCAAACGCTACTGCAAACTCAGTACCTTTTCCCCTTGTCAATTTATTTAGAATTTCAATAAACTTTGCAGACTTGGGTTTTGCTAAGGGTGTAGTTCGAGCATCTGGTGGTGAAAGAACTGGAAACTAGTCTTGTCCACGTAACTTATAATCCACGCCCACCCCCATCAAATGAAAAGAAAAACTCGAACAAAGGTAAATTTATGGCCAACTGCGGCAAAAACTAGCTGCAGCTGATGCATTTCTAATACACGCTGGAGCCTTAAAGTTGTAAAAATTTTCCAGGTTCCAATGTCGAAAAAGACTTTGCCACAGAAAGATTTCTACCACGGCCATAGGAGGGAATCTGAGCTTTTACTCTTCTCAAAAGCCGGAGCAGAAACCTCTTAGAATAGTAAATGTACAAAAAGAGCCGTTCAAAGTGCATACACTAGAGAAAATGTTCCCGGTTTTGTGTCTGTGAAAGGCCCTAATTCGGAACTTTCTCCAGGGTAAGCTTTCAATTCTGCATCATTTAGGAATTCGTTTTCTCTGCTCAGACTGAAATCAATATCACTGAAACATAAAAATTCTTTGAAACTTTTTCTATAAAGTTGTGCCTCCCTACCCTCTCTCTCATCTGAGCATACTTGAACGTGGTCTTTTTTGCTTGACAGACATCTCCATTATGGTAGCAGCAAACCTCCCACTTTCTCTCTGACCTATTGCCTTTTTTCTCAACTTTGTTCCGGTCGTCTCCCGTCTTGCCCTATCTTGTTACGTTGTCAGGATTCTCGAATAGCCTTTTTTCCTTCCTTTGAACTTTTGTATTTTTTCCCTCCTCTTCCGTAAAGAGCGTATTAAATTACAGCGGGAAGAATCAGCCGTGGCACAAGGCTAAAACAATAAGTTGGTGCTATTCAACAATTCTATCTGAGAATCTGATTTGGTTGACTCAAGCATATATTTTATTCGTGATCCTGCTGCAAAAACTTGCATTTTTGATTATAAGAGGTGGAAGACCCAAGAGTATTTGCATTTGCATTCCAGGCCTGAGACTACGAATAGACTAAAGACTTGTAGACCCGAACTCTTCGAGATGAACGCAAGCGGATAGGACTTAAACTATCAGCTTGATATCCTTGAGAATCATAAGTGAAGCGGTGAAATTTTCCGAAACTTGCCTAAAGCTGCTCAAAGTTTGGAAACTATTTTCAAATTGAAGTTCCGAACTCAGTGAAGATTATACAGCTCGAAGTAAAACTATTGATTGGTGCTACGAAAATCCTGAAATCGCTCTCGAGTCTTCAGCACGAGTCTTAGGCCTGGAAACCAATTAGCTGAGAAAATTAGTCATCCATTTCATTTACTCAACAACTTCGCACTTTGCTCTACTTCTTTTCCTAAGTTTCTCTAGCGGGAGTGTTTATCCGGTTCGAAAATTCTCAATGCGGGATTCTTACAACTTAGGATATGGAGAAATCGTGATAAACTTTAGTTTTTTTTTCGTTTGAACATAAAATTAGTAGAAAATTTTGTAAAGATGGGATACTTCGTATGTTTAACTGGTACTCTAAATAGGAACTTTTAAACTCAGCATGGCTTCCATTCGATCGAACAAAATTAGTACTAGCAACAGTCATTGAGACAGGGTTTACAGCGACTTACATCTCTTCAATTCACCACGTGATCATTTTATTTATCGTCATCGATTCAAGTGTTGAAAAAATTGCAAACTGCCAAAAACTTTTCCAGCTCGGCAAGGGACTCGCATGGATAAAAAATCGAATTTGGTTGAGTACAGTTGCAAAAAAATAACAACCGCAGTTCACGAGCTCTGAGAGTATCTCATGAAGCAATCATACAGGACCAATATTTCATCCTGGGCTCTGTCAAAGCCCGATGTTGCTTATTAAGTAAAATTTGACGGTAAATCACACTTGCAACAAAAAGTGCACATTGCTGCAAGACGAAGGCGGAAGTAATATCGCAAACTGCAGCTGAGAACAGGACAGATTTATGAGTAGTGACGGTAACTGCGGGAAATGACTCGTTCCTCCTTTCTTTGTATACAAGGCCAGAAAGGGGAAGATGGTAGAACGCGATTGGTGAAGCCGTACAACCTGATTGTAAAGGCGAGACTAGTAGTTAAAATATGCTGGGGGAAGAAAATCGAACTTTCCAAGTTTATATCCCCACAAATGCCGTATTCAGAGCAGGAGAGTAACGGCAGCTGGGTATTTTCAGAGAGTAAATGGCAATTGACTCGTAAATCTTTCATGCTCGAGAAAATCCTTTTTACCAACTCAACTCTGTTGCTTATTCGGCCTAACTGGAAGGTGATTGGAGTCGAAGAGCTTGGCTGTGTCAGAGTACTACGCTCATAATCATATTGGCGGGAGTAGAATTTGAGCATCTTTGTGACCGAAATTAGGCTTTCAGAGTGAAAGCCTCATTTGACCTAGCAACATGTATCTCGCTCAGTTCTAATCATTTCTTGAGCTAACAGGGAGCTAAAGCGTGGTGATGTGCATGGAATCGAAAAGGCAAAGCTGGTGATAAAACCTGGAAGAGAAAAGATCCCGTGTTAATCCTCCTTGACATTAAAACGTATTTGAATCCAATTAGTGCTGATAAAGTATCATTCAGATGCATACTCTCTGTGCCATGGTAAGTTCAAGCGATGGGGAAAGGCCAAGGCACGGCGGGGATGAGAAGCAGAGAAGCTTTTCAGTCGGAATGCTAAACTCTCTTTCCTAAAACCATTATCGACGACAAGGCAGCTTTAACGTGTCAGTCGATAAGTCGGCGATGGAAGCGGATTTTCTCTGATTCTGAAGTCAAAAATATCTATGAATAAGTTCAGTAATTCTATGACGAAATCCTTGGCTCTATCTCTTCAAATATGAAAGTAAATAGGGTACTTTGGACACTGATTTTTTCAGGGTGGCGAAAATTTGGCGAACCTTGGCTCAAGTTATGTGTAATTCCAGCTACTTGTTTCATGACGAATGATCCAATTGATGGTACCAAAGTCTGTGAGTCATTCATGTCGGTCATCGAAGAAACTAATTTGCTCCCGGTCGCGGGAAGTTTTGCCGCGAAACGGCGTCAAACGCATCTAGTAATGCGTAATTAGTGACGCTGAATCCAATTGAAGTGGTCCTAAGCCCGTGGATTTCTCCGTTAGAAAGTTACAAACGATAAAAACTCAAGGGTTGCGCAAATTTTACCAAAAAATGTCGCCAAGTGCATCTGCTCGGATACTGGGGGGATGGAAGTAAATTAGGTCGTTATTGATGAACGGCAGAGAAAGTGAGCAGTAAGGATTGCAAACTTATTACGAAGAAGAATACCTTTAAGCACTCTCAGTCTTACAAGACCTGCATGCGAAAATACCGCGCGAATTCAATTCAACATTCTCCTCCGATCCTCCTTGAATGTCCAGACTGCGCTCAAAGTGAGCAGAGATTTGAATAAACGATAACATTAGGAGCAATCTTTCTTGAATATGGAGTAGCGCTCCAAGCTGTCCGTCCATCCTAAGTAGGCAAGGACGACCAGAGAAAGCGGACTTTCACCGCCTTCCCGCACTGGAACCCAGTTGAGGAGCTGTATGGTTCATCTAAATGCTAATTTAAAATGGAAACTTGGCGTGCATTAAATAATGACGGTTTTAAAATAGCAAGGCGGCGAAACTGCACGGTTTCCCTCGATTTACTTTCACTGGCTTTCTCTTTGTCATTCAAAATCAAGATGTTCCGCCACAGATTTTCCCTCGCCCAGGGTGAATGGCAGGTTTCTCAAATCGCGGATTTGTCTCCGCTTTCTTCTTTCACTTAGCTCGGCTCATTTGCATTTCTATCGAATTAGACGAGACCTTTAAGGCCGAAAACGCTCCGAGACTGTGAAACAACTTGGAGAATGGTGCGCATTTTCTTCGAAGAAAGAGGGGGGGTGTTAATGGAGCGAAGCCCACCCTCTGGCAAGCTGGATGCTTAACGTGTCCTCCATCCATTTCTTTAGTTCCATGTATTCCTGTTCCTCCCAACTTTACATATTTATCACTTATTCTACCCGTATCGAGCTTCTATGTCTAGAACCTCTAAAAATCCATTTTGCACTCAAACATTTTACCGGCAGTTACAAAAACTATTCAACCTGGCCTACAAATCGATGACCCACAATCGAAAATATAGGTCAGTTATAACAAGCCCAATTTGCAAAACTTCCAGCACCGTGCTATGATACCTCAAAAGTGTGTCCATAAATTCTTCAATTTGTAACCTCAGCTACTTTCCGTCACTCAGACTACACTTTATGCCCTAGCAAAGTTGGTCTCCAAGTTCAAGATGGTCGGCGCCAAGCTCAAAAAGTTTCACAGTCGTCGGACAACCTATGACCCAATTCTTTACATCTTTGTTCAACACAACTTAACTTTATCCAAACTTTCAGACTGGAGCAATAATCAGGTTATGAGAAGGTTGCAATCAGTCCTCGTTACGCACCCCTGTTACGGTATCCTGCGACCTAATCGGGTGTCCCTAAATGTCCATGTGGTAACAGCCTTTTATTCCTCAGTCCTCACGCTGACCTGATAGGCTACCAGAATCACTCAAAGAGAAAACGATAAGGTACGAGTCTGGCACGTTTTCCCCAACGACTGTTCCAACTTCATTTGTATTTTACACAACGCGCCAACTTTTTATCCCCCCCCCCCCCCGCCATCCAAAGAACCACACATTACTTTCTGCACAACCCCTTCGTTTTTGCATTTGTCCAAGAACCCCATGGTTATTCGCTGGACAGCGCATCACGCTCTCTCAGTCTCCAGAGATCTTGAACCGAAGACAAATCCAGTAACCATAATAAAGAAACCGAGGGAATTGAAAATGATTTCAATGGCTTAGCGAAATCCTGTTTTTGTCAGTTAATGCGCTATTGAGACGTTATTATGGCTCATGCGTGGATTGAAATTTAAGCTGTGGATGAATCGTTAAGAAAGGCATCGCCCTGTATCGATATGTGTCAATTTCAGTTTCAATTTGAAATTTCCACAACGTTTTTCCCAGTACATAAAACGACCATAAAACAGATTCCCTTCATGCTAAACAGCCACTATAAGACCACTTAAATGAATTCATGGACTTACCCGATCCAAACCCCCTTTCTAAGACTCGTTCCGTATTCTTTAATCGATCGTGCGGGATATAAGGAAACATCCTTGAACTAAAGCGGAATGCTGTGAACCACTCAGTTCCTCCGGATACAAAATGTCTGATGGATTGTTACGCGTCTACAGAGCATCACCAGCCCGTGTTGTGTTCACGGTCGATGAATACCCTGAGGAAATAGATATTTGCATATGAATCTTGCGGATATAGGCAAAACGGAAACTGGAAGAATCGTTCATCGATGTGCCACTTCCTCTTTTCACGCGTTAATACTCACCCTGAACTACACCGGGATTGTAAAGTAGTCTCATCAAAGAGAAACTGTGCCATCCAGCCGGCTTTCTCCTCTCAGCCTCTCACTTAATTTATTACCTTGGGTGAACTCCTCTCTTCCCTTACCACAGTACATGTACAGGGTCTCTCGTTAAATGAGTAGATTGAATCGACGATACTCCGCACGGCTCTCTCTCTCCCTCTCTAACTCGCAAGCAAATCCCAACTTTCTCATTACTGCTCAACTCTCTCGCACAATGTGATAACTTACTGCAAATATAATTCCTGTCCAAAAAATGTCTGCACATCATTAAAACACTTAAGCCTCGTACGCTAATAGGCTATAAATTAAATCGGTACTTTCTCTTCTTTCTCCGCTGTGCTTTCACCCTCTTGGGTGAACTCCTCTCTTCCCTTACCACAGTACATGTACAGGGTCTCTCGTTAAATGAGTAGATTGAATCGACGATACTCCGCACGGCTCTCTCTCTCTCTCTAACTCGCAAAATCCCAACTTTCTCATTACTGCTCAACTCTCTCGTACAATGTGATAACTTACTGCAAATATAATTCCTGTCTAAAAAATGTCTGCACATCATTAAAACACTTAAGCCTCGTACGCTAATAGGCTATAAATTAAATCGGTACTTTCTCTTCTTTCTCCGCTGTGCTTTCACCCGACGCCGTACTTGCTTCGCTGCCCCCATTTCTCACTCGGGGACTGAATGAGAAAACTCTGCGGTGACACAGCTAATGCCTGCAAAGTTGAGATTTTTAGACCAGTTTCAATAAGCTAAAGCTACCGATGGTTCTATTCTTCGTTTGTGTTAATGACCATAATTCATAATTAATTACTCCGATGAGATTTTTAACCCCGCCATGCTATACTACAGTACTATTTACGCTCCGCTCCCTCCAAAGCACTTTTTCCGACACAATCTATTCTCACAAACGAAACAAAATGGCCACTTTGTGGGAATTACTTCTCTGCTTTCTCTACCCACCAAGGGTATCTGTGCAGATGAAATGGAGTTTCAGGCGGGTTCAAGGAAATCACACAACTTTGCTCTCTGACTTAGTGGTCACATGCATGTTTCAAAACAGATTAAAGGTTCAAGTTTCGCGCGAAAACTCTTAACGCTACCCCTAACACCTACATACGGTAATTTGCTCCTACACTGTGAGACAGAGTGGGTGGATATTTCGCGTGGTTGGGACCTTTAAATTTCAGATGCTTGTGTCCACAATTCGAAGTCTTCAAGTGCTTTAATCCAAGACAAACAACTAATCCTAACAATCTTGTTAATACCCTGCACCTGCACAACAATTCCTGAGGCACGTAATTTCATGGAGTACCATGCCTCTATGATCGAATGCCCGCAAAATTTCAAAACTATGTGCAAGTCTAATCGAATCGGAAACTTAACCGCGAAAAAAAGACAAATGGTATCTATGCTCCCACGCAAATGAGCAAGGGTATATCATGTGGAATTAAGCTTCGTTGCAATTCAGTTTCCTCATTTTAATTCTAATACCTCGAAATAATTATTCATGCGGTTTAATCATAAGAGCATTAAAATGTTCCTTGACTTGGTATTCTGTCGAAACTCGAACTGTTTGCACTGTGAGCCGGATCAGTGCATGTGTGTAAAGAGAGCAACTGGGCATTCCAGTTTATACTCCGATCGTGTCTACTCTACCGTGGACCTGTTTACCGACGGTGAAAGCTGTGATGCTGAAATTGTTCGCGTAAACCACTGGCAAAAGCCCGAAGCATGAGTACAGACCGGATCTACGGATACGGACCAGACTATTAGACGTGTTGGAATACGGAAAGTGAAGCAACTCCGATCTCTCCCTTCGCCCACACCAAATTCAATTCACCGCAATGTATATAAGGCTCAGCCGCTCTCTCACACTCGCCACGGTGTAATACTGCCCTGCACTCATGAGAATTGAAAGTGGGAATTGAATTTTCTCCGATCAGCAACTACCCGAGGGTGTCGGCAAGCAACCACAGCATCATAATGGAGTGCATGCATTTCGCGAATGTGGGACCGGAGAATGCTCCAGACTAGAGAATATACGGTGAAAGTTCCAGCTCGAGGTGCATCCGGTTGCAGAGGAAAGACTCCGCGAGTGAAAGCAAGTGAAAGTTTAGTGGCTCGCCAAGCTTGACACGAAGTACTTGAGGAGCAAGACGGATTGGACTACTTCTTCTTTCCTTGCAACATGAAAGAGGAAACGGTGGTATTGCAAAAGATTTGAAAAAAAAAAATTGAAAGAAAGGAAGAAAGCAGTGGGCATTTGCGGACTATGAGGTGGAAAGTTTGACTGTGGGCTTTATGGAGACAGACCAGTGTGGAGCTTCCGTCTCTATTTATAGCGATGAAAAGCAAATTTCCTGTATTGATTCCTTTAGCAGATTCCAAAATCCTTTGTCATTGCAAAGGTTAGCGAAGAGTTTGGATGTCTGTTCAGTTTGTATTGTCCGGAAGAGCAACTCTCCGAGCTCGGGCTTACACCCGGGCTCTGTTGGAGTTGGAGGGCAGTTGGAGAAGCTGCGAATTCAACAGGATTTTCACCAGCAACTTGCACAATCCCATCAGCTGGAGAATAATATGACCTGAGTGAAAGCGGTGAAAGCAGGACTTGAGCTTCCCCTCTTTTGAACTTATTCAACCTTTCAGCCCCATACGAGCACCTACACTCGTGGTAAAATCTGTAAGAGACATCCGAACTGATCCGACTCTTTTGAATCATTTCAAACCAAATCCTTCTACACAATCGGAGAGTTTAACTCCAGCTCTAGCAGCCGGGAACGAGGAACTAATTCAAATTCTCATGTACGACATCCTTCGTAATGCCAGTGTACAAGCAGCCAGTCCTTATGCATAGAGGAGCAACCAAGACTGGAGTATAAGTGCAAGGGAGCTTTGAGGCATGCACCAAGGATTTCTCTCCTCTTCTCCTACTCCTTGCCATCTTTTTCCTTCGGCTCTCACTCCCTCTCCAACTTTCACTCCCGGAGGAAGTTGCATCAAAATTCAGCTTAATCCAAACTGAAATGTATTCAACCTCTCGCCCTTTTTACTTACCCATACGCTAATGGACGGGCTCTCGTCCTGGATCTCGCCCTTATTTACATTCTGTTCTTCAAACTCTCCTTTTGAAACCGAGTATATGAGCTGGATTCTCGAGTCTCTCGCCAAATCATCTCAGAGAGCTAGGAACTAGTAGCCGTTTTACAACTTTACTACCAGGACTCTCACCCGCAAACCCGGATACTAAAAAGTTTTTGTATGCTGTCAAAGAGGATTTGCTTACGCGCTATTCTTCACTGTAGTATGCTCACTGTCACAAGCAGCTTGAAGGAATCAGTCTTTGCAAATCTTGCCCTTCAATCAAATTTTTATCCAAGCCTCACATCATTCTAAAGTTCGCAGTGCTAATGCTCGCAATAAAAAGGTTAGGGAGACGTAAAACCGCGAACAATTTTTATCCAAGAGGTTGTGGATTTCTTTGTTCTGAATCTGGGTCAGAACAAAAGTATGGAATGGCGACCAATAGAGTCGAAATTCAAGTATTTTGGAGCTTCGTCAGTCTTTTCTATTAGAATACACGGCTAAAACCTCAAGTGAACTTGAATTTGGGCCCTTGTGTTTCCAAGTAGTTTCCAGGTTTGGATTGAGCCACACAATGAATCAAAACTATCTTTACGTAAATCGTAATCTTCGGTAGGAGCGTAACTAACTTAACCTAGAATCTGGTGAACGGACAGCACCAATTGTCCTAGTATAAGCAATTCGACTTCGAAGTGCTACATGAATGACCCTTAATTCATTTGATTGACTTTGACTTCACTTCTGCCTCTTCTAACCTCTTTGAACATGGGAAGCTTGTGCTGACCCTCCCATGCGACTTTTAACGCAATAACATATAAATTCAATTCACCCTGAGGCATCTAGACACCAACCTCATTAACGGTAGATACATGTGTGTCTTCAGTACATTAAGATGAATGTAGGTGCTCTAGGCGGTAAATCAATGTACATAGGCCCCATGTCCGTACCTTGTTGTGCTCCAATTTCGGGCTTAACCAAAGTCACTTCCAAGTGTAATCAGTTTACGTCTTTCTGTCAGGTCCTTGTTACTGATGGGTCGATAATACGGATTTCCTTTGCCTGTTGATATGGTTACTGATATGTTGACACGGAGTTAATGTTATCTTTTGCTGAGTATTTCTGAAGTAATGTAGTTTGTTCTGTGAACCATTAGTAAAGTATGGTGAAAATTTTAACGACTGTTAGCAATTCGGAAAGCGTTAATCCTTAAAACACGTTGAGAAAACCTGGGTAGCGGATTTCTGCACTTTTCCAAGTGTTAAAGAAACGGGCGTGAAACTTAAGCGCTTACGACATCTCCATTGCAGTAATGTTATTTTCTTAATGATGCATACCTTTTGAATTAAAAAAAATGTACTTTTTTGTATTGCAGGGGTGGCAGGAGGAATCAACGAAAAAAGACTGCTAAATTATCTGCTAGAAAATAACAGGTACAATCAATTAGAGTAGACCTGTTCCTGTAGAGAACGAAACTTTACAGGTTAGCTTCGGCCTAACCCTGATGCAAATAATAGATGTGGTAAGTGTTACATTGATTTCATATACGTAAAGGAAATTCCCCGTTCAGTAATAACCTCACAACTTTACATTAACAAATGTTCCGAAACAATATCTCTCTCTCCAGATCTGACAACCTAACACACCCTGGGAAACATTTTCAAAAGAATTGTCAGCTAGCTTACACAAATAAAGTTTCAGTCGAGCTGTAAATCAAGGTAGCTTGTATTAAGTTTAAAAGTTAGGCTTTGCATTAGTTACTTGAAAATGAAATTTATCTATTGAATTTACAATTTCCAAGAAGTTACGTAACTGCTTCGAAATTTTTCACCACGTTATGACATTTAAACCAAGGAGGCCATGCTCCAAGAACCCGTTATTAATGAGTCCCCTCCAAACCAGAGAATAATAAGGATTCAACATTTGTATTGCGGTAAGGATGCCAACTCAGAAGAGGAATGCTGTAATCAGACGATCCAATTTGCAAAATACTTAGCAGTCTGTCTCTTTGCCTTGTGCGTCATAACAGTTTGCTGGGTGTGAACTGAGAGCGACGTACATACTAGTCGCTGTATTACTTCACGTTCCATTGAATTCGGGATAAGTGCATCCAGGAGGTGATGACCCATGAAGAAATATTGGGTCATAAAGGGAAAAGTTGTGATCGTTGTAGTAGATT
>VRMD01002711.1:0-12549 GCA_009872375.1 Sminthurides bifidus | reverse complement strand
GCACACTATGCAGACCACTCGCAATTAAGGCCGAGAGAAAGTAGGAACAGATGCGTAGAAGTGCATAATTGTGCGTCACAAATGGAACCTTTCATCACTGCTATTATGACTCGGAAATTAATATCTCATCTGCCGGGCTCTGGTCTTCCAAAATTATTGACGCTGGGGTTTCATTAAATACCCCTTCGGTAGCATAAAACTCTCATCTCCGAACTTGCCTAACTTTTCCCCTTTGTGTTAAGAGACTTGCTTCTTGGAAGAATCCCGAATAAGTTAAACATAACTACGACATGGTAAAAGCTCTCCGTGTTCACACACATGCTTCATTGTAATCCATTGTCTCCGTATGTATCTCAGCCGAAAGTACATACGGCAAAATTTTGCACCTAGAACAAATTACTGTCAGACAGAACCGACACTAGTACGAAGGCCTTGATAAAATCCAGCCTTGAATTGTCTCAAACTGCAAGTTATACACGAAAGCATATGATAATACACTTCCGAACGTAACAAATGTGCCAGACAGCAACTCTCGTAGGTCTCTTCCGGATGAAGATTTAAAGCCTCGGTTTGCTCCCCGTCGACAATAATTTGGTAAACAGGGGACACGTTGGACTCCAGCAGACTGCGTGCATGTCCACGTACACAGTCCGGAATCAAGAGCCGAGCTCATAAATAAATTAGCCCTGACACTTGAGAGTACAATGGGAGGGACAAACTACATGTACAAATGAAGACAAAGGTGCATTTATTTAATCGTTTCCATCAGACAGGCACTCTGTTTCGCTCCCTGCGACAGGAGTCTACCACCACAAGACGTGGACTTGATTCTGTTTAGCCAACATGGAAGGAAGGAAGGATTACCCTGACTCAGTCCTGCTCAAGTTTGACATTAAACGCTGCCTCGAGATAATAAGGGTCTCTCTCATGATTTCTCAATTTAGAGCTAACGTCCTATGCTTGCTGTATTCAGAACTACTGGATTGGAATATCCCTGAAGCCTGCCTCAACTCTAGTTCGAGCATGCATGTGCATTATATCGTCATGCCCTCTGAATTTCAATCTCATGTACTAGCCCGGTGCATGTTCAAGATCCCGGCAACTTGAAGTAGCTGGAATATAATTACAGGCCTACTGCAACTGCTCCTGCAGTTCTGAAGGAAGAGAACAGCTTCAAGGTTGAGCACACGGCTAGTCTCGATTGTAGCTCATCCATCTATCTCTCTTCGGTAACCACATACTGGGACAGATAAAAGAGTTTGTAAAGAGGATGGTGTAATTAATCAAAATAAAAGCAAGCGGACCAAAAGAGAAGATTGTGAAGACCGAAAACACATGAGATGGCAGGGACTACGACGATATAGACCGGCTTCCTCAGTTAGCATCCATCAACTCTGTTTCAGTTCACTCCAGCTGGCTCGCTCGCTTTTCCTTCTTGATTACATTTCTCACTCGGCTTTCATCCCCTGATAGCGGATTCACAAGCGAGTTATTTCAGTTCACGAGCTTTTTCTCCGAGCTACTTACGCCGTCTCCTTCCTAATCATAATTTAGCTGCTTGATATTGCATCGGCTTAAGTTAAAGCACACGCAGTAATAAGTGCAACCAGTAGCCCGATCATAACATACTGCTAAGAAAAACAAAGTCCATAAACTTCATCAGCTAAAAATGCCCGTGGTCGTAATCGGGTGATCTGAAATTGCATGACCAGGAGCGAGCAACAGCAGCCATTCATTCCTCCAATTCCAATGGTCGTCGTACTCTTCTAATCTCGAAAAAATCTTGCCGATCTTTGACACTGCTCATTCATTTTCTGCACTCTTTTATCCCATTGTTTTCAATTCTATTCAGCTCCGTAAAGGCAATACCAAGTTTTCATTTCCATTCTACTGTGCACACAGTGCTGATTATCTGTATGGTCTATCACCAAAATCATCATCCGGAAAAGAAGCCCTAAACTGCAACGCTTGACAGCTTATTAACTACCGTCTAAAGATTTTCATCACGGTTGTCGCATATGTCTCTGGAATTTTCTCTCTGACCTCTTCAGTCTTCTTGGACCACTGCAACCATTCCCACACCCCGCCACCGTGGCTCATCAGCCCTAAAAGCTAAGAAAACAATCTATCAATCCAGCACCAGTCCTCAGTCTTGCTATACACACCGTACTGTACACGTCCCCGCTTGTTGTTTTCTCAGCATTTGCCGTTGAACTGTATCGATCCCGGATTCCAATCAAATGATTAAAGGCTGGAGGAAAATAAAAGACGGCAGCAGCTTTCCGGAACGTACCTGCCAAGAGATCCTGATCGAGGTTGAGCTCGCGGGTTCTGCACTGATTAGCTCGATATCACTTTTACTTAATTGATTTCTCACATGTTCCTCATCCACTTCTTCGGAGTCGCTTCGTCTGCACTGATTAGCTCGATATCACTTTTACTTAATTGATTTCTCACATGTTCCTCATCCACTTCTTCGGAATCGCTTCGTCGAGCAGACGGTCTCGTTTTAATTAACGCCGATATCGGAGACGGGGGTGAGAAACCTTCACGACTTTCCGCCCGTACGATGAACATGTACGCCGTGTCTTGCTTCAGCCCCTCGGCAGTGTACACGATCACGTCACCGGGTCTTGCACCAGGCTGGATTCTCGAACCGAGAAAAGTCCATCCGTTTCTGCAAGTCTGGACTGTAGGCTTCGAGCGTGAAGCCCAGCAGAGGCTGACTTCGAACAGGCGCTTGCTTCAACGTCCATGTCCACGACAGCGTGATTGAATTAGTCCCCGTCTCGTTAACGACCATCGGCGTAGCCGGTGCTGGTGGCAACAATGATGGGTTGGTTCGATGAAAGGCTATATTAGGATTCGTCGGCGATTCCACCGTCAGAAAGCCAGAGTAAGACGTCTCTCCCGATATTGATGAGGCCACACAAGTGTAATGTCCCGAGTCACTTGCTCGTAAATCTGAAAACAGAAATCATTGTAACAATGAAAGAACTGCGTTAGATGCCCAGGCTCAAGCGAGCAGTCATTATGCACAAGTATTTTTTATGACCGGTTGCAATCCTTGCTATTGCTGCAAACACAAGGATTTGAAAAAGAACACACAATTCAACATTTCTTCGACCTTCCTCGCAGCATCATCTCACTCAATAATTCAGTCAACGCACAATAAAAACATAAACTACCAAGCCATTGTCTCCTTGTCCGACTTGTTGGCTGTCTGCTCATAACTTTACAACCGTGTCATTGTATCCCTTAGCTCACGAGCCCACGCAATTTCTAAGCAAGCATTCCAACAATTACGAAGTAGTGCGGCAAATGTTGTCGTTCCTGAGAATCCATACACTTTTTCTATGCTCGTTCAAGACCATGAGCAACACGTATTGGAGCTCCATAACGTCTAGATTCATAGCACAAAAGGGAAAAAGTTTCCCGTCCGGACTCCCTGCCTTTTTCCATGTTCCATCCAAAAATTGTAATAAAACCTCGGACCGCATCTCGTAAAATCCGTAGAGTAAATTGACCAAGTAATTCATCTTTCATTTCATCGTATTGTCTCCCGCTACAGCTTCTTCACCGCTTCCAAATCTAGAAACTCGTAATGATAAAATGGCTTTCGGCCCTCTTCCTACATCCAATTCGGTAGCTGCCTCTTTTGGCTACAAATGCAGTTGTCCAGTCCGAATAATCTCTTAACTTGTGCCTTCGTCTTGAACATCCCACCACAGATTCATAAACATAACCGAAGAACTTCCTCAAAGGCCAAGCTGAACTTGACTTTGCCCCTTCACCCCTCGCTTCAATTTACCATGTCGCGTAACAGTCTTGTCTATCTCCAGCATCTTATTTAAGTAAACTTTTCCTCAGCCACTGACTTTTACAAATGCCCGAGCATCATAAATCAACCCATAAATTCAGCTCAATCAAAGCAAATCCTCATAAATATTTCATCCTCTCTCTCTCTTCCTCTTTCTTCCCAAACAACAAAGAGGAGCATTCTATGCAATGCATCTCTAAATTTACAAACAACGAACTGCTACTACATCTCCATTACTCGGTGGATGCATTGCAGTAGCATCAGGCCATTCAACAGCTAGTACCACCACCAAATTGCCCACTAGTAGATCCATGATATTCTGCTTGCACTTCATGCACATTGCACCAGAGCATTAAAAGCCGTTGGATATGTGGAAGAAGCCTTTATTCGGAAAAAATGAAGTTCCCTCTAAACACCACTTTACATTAGACAAATGCATTTTTCCTTTTAAATTTTCAACATAGACAAAGGAAACATAAATTCTGGAGCGAAAAAATTATCTAAAATTCCTAATGCACACATCAGTGGATACTGCAACGCAGACAGTTAACAGCTCTGAAATGAGCTGTTAATTTATGCAATTCTCGATCTATGTACCAGCAACAACAGCTAATTCTGAGAGCTTAATCTGCATGTCAGCTATTTCACTCTCTGATTGATATGAGAACACTTAACCGTTATTATTCCACAAGGAGGCTTTCCGAAATCATCAGTTTGCATTTGATGTAGAGCTAATTGAGATGGAACTATTTTACTGAAAAGGTAAGGCAAATACTGCATCAGCATAACAAAATTGTTGCGTAACACTAATCTGCCACAAAAGCTACCTCGTCGAAATTGCTGACACTTGAAACTAAAAGGTAAAGCGGAATCGGGAGAAAAGTGAAACTTTACTGTAGCTGGAGTATTCCCTCGTAGAAGAAATACTATTCATCAAAACTTCCAATTGGCTACAAATCGAGCTCAAATCCTACATGATGACATGGGAAACGAAACCAGCTGATACTGACTATGTTTTGTAACCGTTAATTACTTGAAGTTTGAAGCCAGAAGATCCCATATCGGGTGGTGAATACTCGTCAGGAGCCAAAATCTGCAGCATTTGTGAATATGGAAATCAAAGCAATTCTCCGACCTCTCCATAACTTGCTAATGTGTGTGCTCTTTTGTGGCTGAGGATTTCATCCATTTCAGAGTATCACTACTAATGCAAAACAGGGCACATTTCCCCACCAACTCGGCAAACTTTCTCTTCGTTTCCAAACTACGAGCAAGGGCTTTATGGCTCCTCACAAAGAGTTTTAGTGAAATTGCTCTCTTCGCAGTTCCAAGAGTTTGCTTTCGCGGTGTCTTTTACAACTTGCCGTCTCTCAGCAACGGTACTTTCATTTCAAATATTCCTTTATCCTGTGTCGAGGCTCGTTGACTTGTTCGCTCCGAGGCTTATAGTTTTGTGCAATTGAGCTTCCAAGAAGACGCTTGTCTCCGAGGCTGTTTACTCCAGCCTTTCGGTACACAATGGTACCTGAACGAAAATAGAAGTGATCTGTAGAATAAAACAGCACATTAAATCTATCCTTAGCAACTGCAGATTAAAGGAAGCCATGGGCTCTGAAGTTCAATCCCGACTGGAGATAATGAAGGAAGAAGATGACAAGAAATGATCATCCTTGGGGCGAACAAGAAAAACTCATGGAGACAAGCTAATCTTTTGTTATTTTTGCTGAAAACGAGGTTGGTGAAGTGAAAGTCTGGTTGCTGAGAGAAGAAAAAAACGGGTTTGTTCTCTTCAACTCAGCTGCCACGTCATAAGCCTAATCCATCATGGAGAATGCCACGAGGACAACCGATAAAATGTCAGGAACCTTTGGAGCTCTTCCTACATCCGCTTTACTGTAATCTACACTTTTGTGCCTGAGTCTTACAGGAACAGCTTTCTCCTGACGTGTTCCTGGATCGAGGTCGTTTTATTTAACAAAAGTAATTGATTTAGTTCTTCAAATTTTTGCTGCTCTTTCTCCTCCATGATGAATTTCATTCCAGTGTGATTAGCCAAGGCACTATTTCACGTACGCATTCGACCGTGTCACACCTACAGGAAAAAGAGCTCAAGTTTTTGCCTGCTCTCCAGAACACATTCCCAACTCTCCCGGTCAACTCCTGTTCCTTCCACTGCCGCTAATTCACCTCGATTCACTGGTGAGAACCTACAGGATGCGAATCCGGTATTGCAGAACTGCTAGTGACCGAGAAACATTTTAGACTCCCTGGTGAACTTTGGCAAACTGCTTACCTATCTGCACTTTAAAAGGTAGACGGAGAGAGAAATAGCAAGCTTTTACAGCCGACGAGAGAAGGTAAAAACTTACCGTTGATTTGAAGAGTGCCATTTGCGGAAATCGTCATTCGCTCCGGATCCGCTTGCAATTCCAGTCCATCCTTGATCCATTTTATGGTCGGGGCCGGCGTTCCACTAGTGTCACAAGGAAGGGACACGACGCTCTTCAACGGCAAAGTTTGATTTGAAGGTCCCATCATAATAATCGGTGGGGGAGTTTGTTCCGGGGATGTGACTTCAAGACGTGCTTCCGCATCCCTGGCTCCTGCGACGTTCACCGCCGAGCACACGTAAATACCTGCGTCTTCCTTCCGAATTCCTTGGATGCGAAGACTACCCTCTGGGGTAGATGTGAATCCTTCCGGAAGATGAGGAAGGAAAAAATAATTCCTGAGACCCTTCTTTGCGCCAAAACAAAGTTGGAGTCGGATTTCCTAAGAGTGGCAAACAACAAGGGCAGGCATTAAACCTTAGCACATTCGAACAATACAATCTCACAGATTGCAAAAATAAATCTCTGCCAACCCTCATCATCATGTAAGCCGGGAGAGGGCTAATAAATTCTACAACTATTTACTCAGTCAACTTAATCTTGCCCGCTTCCTTCCCGGCCAACTTGAACCTTCAAGTCACAAATAACTTTTCCGAAACGAGACACCAGTTTGGGAGGACTTGATGAAAAAAATTACAACGCCGTCCAAACCGTGATCAACATGGTTTAATCCAAACTTTTTTACACTTCAACTTCCGTCGAGGTTAATTTACCAGAATAAACTTTATTTGTGGCGGCGGGAAGAAAGTTCGGAAGCAAATAACAAATGTAATACGATGAGCTGCACTTTGTTTCGAAGAGAAAAAACTGTTTTGTGGCTTACCACTCGCACTGCATTCGAACTTTGCTACTCCGTTAAGACCGATGCGTATCAACTCCTTTGGACGAATCAAAAACTTTGGAAGGGCTGAAAAGAAAAAATCAAAATTACAGTTTTTTTTATAACCTCATCTGATGAGGAACAGGTTTCATATGATAACATTAAACAATGTATATTACGAAATTAAGCTTTTCATTTTCATCCCGAACACGAAAAATTCGAGTTTCTTGTTTAATACGAAAGGCTGAGAATTACATTTTAAAGCTGCAACAAGGATTTCTTGCTCCAAATCTGATTATTCGTGTGAGCGAGAATCCAAACTACAGTAACCAAGCCGTAAACCAACGACAAACTTTCTCCTCACACACACACACATTTGACCCTTGCAATAACAACGCCGAGAGAAAGTTCCATTCATATCTGCATTCATAAGTTGGCAAATCCACTGTGGCAGCATTAACTGCTCCTGTCGCTGTATTTCCCTCAAGATTTCCTCTCATGAATTTTAATGTCACGGATTACAGATGACACTAAGACGACCTAGGAGTCGAGCTAAGAAACCTTCTCGGTGCATTTTTCTTCGCTGTGAAAGTACCCAAAACTTTCTTCGACAATCGCCTCATCTCCATCTCTCGCGGAACAAAAGCACAATGCCTTCAGCTACTGCGAGCTCAATTGTCATACCCGGCTGTCAAATCTCTTGTCCCCAATCCTCTCGTCGCTGACCCCCGGATGATTATTGTCTGATGTGCATGACTTCCATTCCCTCGTTTCTCAAACTCATATGTGAAATGCCCTGCAGCTCGAACCTTCTCCACAGTAATGACCCTCTCCACTCCCATAAACTCGCAAGCAAACGACTCCGGCTAAACCCCTGTGCACTGCAATAGTAATCTCCTAGGCCCCCAGGGCATGGACTGGCGGGTCAAACGAATTAAAATCAAGCTTGAGTAGTTCTAAACTCCGAAATTAAGCCAGTAAACCGTCTGCCTTTTAAAATTTTCCCTGCCGGGACAGCCTCTCCATCAAAATTTATCAAGATAATGTGCAAAACTCGCAGCTTTTATGTCATTACCAAATGCCTCGCATCCAGCCGCCATGCTCCCGTCTGTCGGCTTAGTCTGCTGAAAAGCTTAAAGTCTAGTCTCTTTTCTCCAATTCGTGTCCAGTCATTCGAACAAGCTTCTGGATTAATGATTCTACTTCATTCATACAAATATGATGGGATTCGCCAAAGTTTCTTGTTGCAAAATCTCCTTGGGACTGACAAAAAAGGCCATACAGAGTAAGCTAGCCTGGTTTCGAAATAATCCTTAACTTGAGCAGAGCTATACAATCGTCACATGAAATTAAAGCTTTCTGACCAAGCTCCATTTGAACACTTAATGCTAGAATTTTTCCAGAGACATTATAAGAAATTATTGGCAATGCATCTAACCGACTTTCAAAGAACTGTACTAAAGTATAGGCGCTAGCCAAGGAAACATTGCACTGGTTATGGGTTAAGAAAATAGTCTTCCTTAAATCCGTGGGAACGACACAGCAGCTTGCCGGGTGTCCTTGAATCTAAGCTTCTATTCTCGGTCCAGCTGCCTGGGTCTACTGGGTCTAGTCTGACGAAAGCTGGTGAAAGTGAGCTAAAAGCTTCTAGACGATGCAGCACTGCATCGATACGACTGTTTAACACACAGAGACCTTCATTTTAGTTTAAATCCCTTCAAATTACAAATGCAAGAGCAAGAATTCAATTTTAACTTCAACAGAGTCACTAAGATAAGATAGCTTCGTCACATTGATTCATTCATCACAGGAATACATTTAGTTAAGTTCTGAAATTGCTGCAAAGAGTGGCACAAAGTAGACCTTTCCATCTTGTTTTTGCACATTCCCAGTTCTCACGAAAATCTAACTTTTTGCAAGCGTCTACCTCCACTCACTTTCACTTCAACGGGGAACATTGCCCAATTTCTCTCTTCCCTTTGAGAATTACGCTGTGATGTCCCTGTCACTCGTCTTGAGACCTCCTCCAGTATTACAGAATTCCCTTCTCGTTTACTCTTTTCTTATCCGGACCTACTCTCCTTTCGCCTGAGTATCATCATTCATCTTTCCAAGACTTGAGAGTCATTTATATGGTCCTTGAGAATGATCATCTTCCAGAATCCTCTCCTCGGTCCGTTGGCTATTGTACAATTCCTGTCTGAGTGTCATTGAATAGATTTGCTTTGGAGTTCAGAGACATGTAAAAAATCTATCACATTTCTTCGAACAAAAAAGTCGCTAGCGTGCCTGTCGTCAGTTTACTTTGGTCTACCATGACCCGTGCTGATATCGCCATGAGATTCTTTTCACATGTTACATTTCCCCGTCTTCTTGGGGTCTTTCACCGAAATCTGTCCATCTTAATGTTAGGGCCCACTAGCCACGATGTCTGACTGCCAGACTGACCATGAACGCTGGAGAAAATTGCAGTAATCATAGAAATAACAACGATTTGTGCATTTAAGTACTCGAGCTCAAGCTCTTGTTTCAAAACAAATGCAATGCACTGAAAATACTCAAGATTCGAATCCTACAAATAACAGTTCCAATACAAGTTGCACTTCCTCCAATGGTCCCAGTCACAACTGCGCTTTAGTGCATGAACAGCGTAATAATTTTCATGCCACGAATCTTTAACGCACGTAACATAGTCCATTCCTTCCATTAGCTAGACCAACAAAGCGATGTGAATTGATTTCCCCGGTTCTTTGAAAGATCCCACCAATCTTCCACTTTCTCCTTGCAAGGTACACTTCCATTTCTTCCTTTCACTGGCCGTCCTGGCTTTTCCTCTCCTTGCTCTCTATTTCTCCTATAGCTTTAACAATTATTGGCCTTTTCTTTTCGTGAATGGTCATTTACTACAAGTAATAGATAGATCCGAGGCTTTTGGCGATACCATCTAATGAGCCTCATGCTCAACATGAGATGTTGGCCAATGACTTGATGGCGACATACCCAGGAGGAGAAAACCTATTTCCTGTTCTAATCCACGCCAAGAATACCTAATCCCCACCTTCAGTCTGGAGATAACGGTGCTGATAAACTTACAGACGTCGGGATATTGCACCATTTTCTAAGACAATTCACGTGAGACCAATCGATTCCAATATTTTCTCCCGCTGGCCACTCTCTCTTCCATCTGAGCTTCAGATTCTGAAAGATCCAAGAGGCTATCCTGCAGGATTTGTTCATGTTCATAGTTCCGACTCCATGCAGCAGTAAAAGTTCAACTCTGAGATTGAGCCCCGGGATACATGAACCAATCCGCAATAATTCGCTGCTATCAGTTCCATCAAATGCCAATATAATAGTTTTCAGTTTCGTTCTTTCCCAGAAGTCAAGATTCCGAGGGGACTTACAGTGAACGCTGAGCATGGCACTGGCCCGCACACTTCCAAGATCGTTAGAAGCCTGGCAAAAGTAAAGACCCTCATCTTCTGGCCTAGTTTCGCGGATGGTTAAGCCTCCTTCGATCCGTTCTGCTCTTCCGTTTGGCATTCCTGCGTCTTGCCGATACCATTGGATTTCAGGCTCTGTAATTATACCAAACTGAGATTAGAAAAGTCCTTTTAATACCTTTAAATTCCTGAACAAGCTGAGACCTAAGCTTTTCCAAGTCAAAGAATCTTCCAAGTTTTGCATCTGGGTTCTTTTACTCATTCCTATTTCTTCCACCAATATCAGAACTACAACTACGCAAAAATAATCTTCATCTCAGATATCATTTGTAATTACGCACGAAGCAAGCTGTTTCTCTCCAAAAGTTTAGAACAACTTCTTGCTAAGAATTTTTAAGCCTAATTTTCCTCCTCAAGTCTGCAGAACTCGCTCCATCTGTTCACTCTTTGAAGTTTGAACTCAAAATTTGCAAAACTAACAGTCCTTGTTCAATTTTTTAAGCATGATTTCTATTAAAATATAGATTTTAACTACCAAACTTTTTAGACAAAGCCGGCACTACAAAAGTAGGCTGTAACGTAGCAGATTGGTACTAACGAGTCCTTTGTTACTAGACGCGCAAAAACTCCTATAATAAAATCCTCATTACAAGCAATGCTTCAACTGCATTGCAGCAAATCCTCATGCTCCAGCTGACGCTCTAACTGATCGAGTTTCCAGCTTCGATATTCATTCCTCACTCACATCAAATTGATTGCTAACACGTTTACCAGCACATTATCTAACTGCTGGACGTTATGCTTGATATTTATAATCCTTCCTGAAAGAAACGACAGCTAATTAATCTACATCAATAACCCAACTTTGGAAACAAATGAATTTACACAAGTGATAAATGCTGGTAACACCCTAAGTGAAACAAATTCCAAGTGGCGAAACTCACCAGGCATTCCGTCAGTTTTGCAGTAGAACGTCGCCGCATCTCCCACAAGGACAGCCACATCTTCAGGCTCACGTACAAAAAACGGTTTCTCTGTAAATACAAAATAGGAATTCAGTTACCAACCCAGCATGAGCACCATCAGCCAGTCATTAATTATCGTATTTAACATTCAGACATTGCAGTTGGCACGTCGAAATATTCAATTGTTTATGACTTGTCGGCTACCGCTACTTGTCTTGTTGTCATAAGTCGTAATTGATGCAATTAATAGCTGCAATTGAACTATCGTCAGACACTCTGGGCTACACAACAGTCTTGAATAACAATTACGTCCATGTCTCGTTTAATCATGCAGATCACCTGCGGTATGACCGCGACACTGGCAACGGCGAATTCGGAAAACCGATTTTTTCAGCGCATGTCACTACATTTTGAAAAATCGGCCTTAAACCAAGTTCCTCTATTCACTTACGTTGAACAATGAGCAAGACTTCCGGCGTGGTTCGAGTTCCAGCAATGTTGATGGCAGCACACTGGTACCTTCCAGCGTCAGTTCCTCGAACATCACGGATTTGTAAATTTCCTCCTTCAACGATCTGGAACCTACTGCTGCAATCAGAAACGTTTTCGAATTAGCACCCCGTTAAAAATTCGAATTTTGGCTTGCAAATCTGCGAAATTGCGTTTCTACTTATGGCTACAATCACGTTTCTTATCTCCCCTTCTGAAAATTTGCAATTTCTCAACCATTCATTTCATCTCCCTTTTGAACGGTTAAACACCCCGTGTCAGAAGCTACAAATCGGGTTTTACCACTCGAGGGTCATGGAAATCATAGACCGGGGCGTGGAAATCGTGTCCAAAATTGCAAATTCCGCGTCATTTAGCATCAAGAAACAATGTGAAAACAATTCGCAAAGTTGCGAACATACGTCAAGTAATTTACCTTGAGAGCCTGGTTTCCACAGTTTTCCCGTTCAAGTACCAAAGAATTTGCGGTTCAGGCGACCCTTTTGGGGGCTGGCACTTGAGCTGCAATAGAAACAAGTATTGGAATTAATTCCCAGTTGTACATACAATCATAAGCTTGCACCTTCCACCTACTTGCCTCTATAATTTGGAAGCAGGAATA
>VRMD01002710.1:0-12552 GCA_009872375.1 Sminthurides bifidus | reverse complement strand
AACGTGCAACTCCAACCTCAGCAAGGCAATACATATGCTTATGCAGCGCCACCTGCAACTCGTACCTATGCTGCGATGACTCAGCCTCAAGCTCAAAACGTCATGATGCCATCTGGATCTCAAGTGCGAACCAACTCGATGCCCATGAATAGAAGCAACTCGGCTCCTAGTCAAAATTCTACACCTCGTTTTTGCACATATTGCAATAAAACCAACCATAATCAGGACTCATGCTTTAAATATGCGAAGGATCATGGTCTGCCTATGCCAATTAGGGACCCTCAAAAATTCCAAACTCTTCGTACCAACTATGTTGTGCAAAGTCAAGCTCAGAATTCATCCAACTCTAATCAAAACTCAAACTTGGAAAACTAATATGCTCGCAGGGGCGGCTGCGAGTTTCAACTCAGTTCAATGAACACTCGCAACTAATTCAACCTCCGCGTCCTCAATTTAGAGACCGGATCAAATCAAAACAACCTCACATAATTAGGCAATTCGATAATGATCCTTGTACTCCAACTCGCATTAACATGCAAACTCATTTAGTGGCTATCAAGGACAACTCGCCTAATTCTCCTAAATTCTTGTTGAAGAGACCACTCGCAAGAGTGCCTTTTCAACATCGTGAAGTGGTCATCCCGCCTGATGCCCACACTCTTGTATCTAAACTCGAACTCGAAAAATCAACTCCTATCTATTCAGTATCAACTCAAAATCGTTTCTCCCAACTCGATGATGCGGACTCAACTATTGCTCACCCATCGTCAATCTGTGGAGAAGACTCAGTTACAGCTCAACGGTTCAAGAAAGTGAAACCTTCCAACTCTGAGTGTAACATACCTGTCCGTGTTCATGGACAACTCGATACACTCGCTCTCGCTGATTCAGGTGCTGTAATCTCTACAGTTTCACCTGATCTCCTCAAAAAACTCAAATCTCCACCTCAAATACACTCGTGTCATCCAATTCATGTTACTCTTTTTATTCGTTCCTCTATTACCTACAAACTCGACAAATATGTCAAACTCAAAATCTCAACTCCTGTGAAAAAAGATCACTACTTCTCGTTTTTTATCGTTCCAAACTCAAGCTCTGATTTAGTTTTAGGTCTCAATTATTTTAAGTTCTACAAACTCGGGATTGATCCCACTCGGAACTCGTTCATACCGCTGCACTCTCTGTCGGAATCCCAAGCGCTGGACGTTTGTGAGGAAGCAACTCGTAGCACTCCTGAACGAATTCCACTCGAAGACTCCACATCATCTCCAGGACTCTCGTCGCTATCATCGACACTCGTATTAAATCCTGGAGAATCACGGTTAAAGACCACTCGCCCTCATCATCTACCTCCTAGAAGCTTAGTAAGAATATCTCTCAAAGCTCTTATTCCACACTCAGGTAATGTTCTCATTGAACCTCACAACTCGGCTCTCAAAAAGTTTGATTTATTCATGCCAACTCTATTAACTTCAATGAATAATGGTGATACCTCAGTATTTATCTCTAATCCTAACTCGTATCCCATTACATTACCTGCAACTCACAAAATTTGTACATTCTTCATTCCGCCACCAGAACCGGATTTACTTTCGGAGTATGATGCGAATGATAACTTAAAACTCTCAACTCAGTGTTCAACTCTTGATATGATGACTCCTGAACAACTCGATCTCTTCACATTTGGTGAAACATTAACTCAAACTCAAATAAATCAACTCAAAGAAGTACTCTCGAAACATCGTGCTGCGTTTGCCTTTTCAGAAGCTGAACTTAGGCGAAATCAAAGGATTTAACTGTCGTGTTGACCTTTTAGATCCAACTCCTGTAGCACAGCCTCCCTATCGGGTTTCCTTCAAAGAGAGGGAAATCATCTCACAGGAACTTAAAAAGGACCTCGATGCTGGATTAATCCGTGAATCCACCTCGCCTTTCGCTGCTCCAGTGGTGCTCGTCCCTAAGAAAATGTCCATGGACGGCAAGCCACAATATCGTGTAGCCATTGACTACCGTCGAATCAACTCGAAGTGCTCTAAGTTTATCTACCCTCTACCTCGTGTGTCCCAAACTCTTGAACAACTCAGTAACTCGAAATACTATTGCTCGTTAGATGCTCTCCAAGCTTTCAAGCAGATCGCCATTGTGCCTGAAGATCAGGACAAGCTCGCCTTCATTACTCCTGATGGGAAATTCTCGCCTCTGCGGATGCAATTTGGCTACGTCAATGCATCAAGCTACTTCCAACATGCGATTGATTCCATCTTGAGAACAAGTCCATCTCTAACTCCTCACGTTGCCCAACCTTATCTCGATGATGTGATTGTGAAATCATCACCAAATCTATCCTCTAACTCGAATAATCAATCAAATGACGATCCACACTTTAACTCATTAATTAATAATTTAACTCTAGTTCTTTCCAGACTAATCTCGTACAACGTGAAATTGAAGCCATCGAAGTGCCTAATTGGGTTAACTGAACTCCCTATCCTTGGACACATTGTTTCGTCTGAAGGAATTCGTCCGGATCCAGCGAAGATTGAGTCCATCAACGCTTATCCAACTCCTAAAACTCTTAAACAATTACAATCATTCTTAGGTGCAATTAACTTCTTTCATAACTTTATCTCACATTTCGCAGAAACTGCCAAGCCACTCTATGAACTCACCTCGAAGAAGAATGAATTCATCTGGACTGAACATCACCAACTCGCTTTTGAGAAACTAAAAACTCAACTCTGCAATGTGACCATGCTCACATTTCCCAATGATGATCTCCCAATAGAGCTTTGGTGTGATGCAAGTCGTGTCGGCATTTCAGCTATTTGTGTCCAACTCGAAAATGGTGTTAGAAAGCCACTCTCGTTCGCATCTCGTATCCTCAAGCCTCATGAAACTCGATTCCATACCACGGAAATTGAAGCTCTCGCAATAATTTACGGTCTTCAGCAGCACCGCCCGTACTGTTGGGGTCGTAAGATCAAGGTGTACAGCGATCATAACTGTTTAACCCATCTCTTGAAACTCAAAGACCCTCATGGTCGAATCCAACGCTGGGCACTCCTGCTTCAAGCCCACGATCTCGAAATCATTTATACTCCAGCTCGTTTCAATGCTCTACCTGATGCGTTCTCTAGGGCATTTCCAACTAATCAACTTGCAATGTCAGACTCCAACTTTGATCAAGTTTCAGAAATTTTCCGTCGTGACTCTCAACTCACTGCTCAAGACTCGTTTTTACATCTAAATGATCCCAACTCATATGTTAAAAATATCTTGGATCATGAAGCTGAATTCTCTCAGCACAATAACTTTCGTTCAGAATTTATTGCAGCTCAGAAAGCAGATGCATTCTGTGCTAAAATCATCTCGTCTCTTTCTCAACTCGCTAATGATCCTTTAATACCTCGTTCCAAATTCAATACACAGTATGCATTAATTGATAATGTACTGTTCAAAATCAACTTTGATATTCTTGGCCAACCATATCTTTTAGTCATACCTCAACCATTCCAGTACTCGATATTCAAAAAGGTGCACGAAACTACTGCTGCTCATCTCGGTCATCGTCGAACTTATTCTTTGATGCAGTTGCGTTATTACTGGCCAACTATGCTCAAAGATACAACTGAATTTTATAACTCATGTCAAAAGTGCCAAACTTATAATAGGAATCTCAGGTTGAAACCAGCTCCTTACTCGCCTCACTTGAATCCAACTCAACCATTCCATACAGTTTCTCTCGATCACATTAGTGGATTTCCAACCTCAACTCGTCGTAAAACTTGTGCTTTGGTAATGATTGACCAAGCAACCAGGTGGCTAGAAGTAGCACCTCTCTCATCGGAATCAGCATCTTCAACCATCTCGGCAATCTCGACCCACATCCTTCATCGCTTTGGGACTCCAAGACAATTTGTCTGTGACAATGGTCCAGCCTTCCGTTCCAAGGAATTTACCAACTTTTGTAATGAACTCGGAATTAAGATACTATACTCGTCAACTTATCATCCAGCCTCGAATGGAATTTGTGAGCGAAGCAATGATGTAACTAAAAGGTCCATTGCAAAATCTCTAACTTCAGCTAAAGGCAACTGGGATTTAGTTGTTCCTCAGGCAGTCTTTGCCTACAATGTCACTATCTCGGTAGCAACGGGCTACTCACCTTACTATCTCGTCTATGGTAGGCAACCCTCTATCCAACTTGACAACTTACTTCCGTCAGTGGACTCGTCAACTCAGTTCGATCCTATCCAACAAGAACGCCAACTCCGTGAAGCTCAACTTTTAGCTCACGAAAATCTTTGTCGTAGACAACTCAATGACAAACTTAAGTTTGATCGTTCTCACCCCCTTCCATCTTTTTCAATCGGTGACCTCGTTTTATATAAAATATTTACATACCCTGTAGGGTCCAACCCTAAACTTTTGCCAAAATACACGGGTCCTTACCAAATAATTGAACAATTAGCTCCTCTCACCTTTCGCATCCAACTCGTTAACTCATCAGACCCTCATCATCCAATCATTACTTCTGCACATGCAGATCAACTTAAACTTTACCATCTCCCCATCATAAATGCTCAAGAACCTCAATTTGATGTGGCAAATCCATCAGTTTCTGATCTGGTTCTGGCTCTGGATCTCGCTTCTTGCGGTACTGCTTCACGTCAAGTTTGGTGGATGTTCCGGTTTCATTTTTCTGCGACTTTTCTTCTACGACAAAATCCCCTGAGTTCAGGTCCAAGGCCAATCTACCCGAAGCCTTACCATCTTGCAGGTCCTTTCTCGCGGCCATCAAGTAGGCCATGGCATCTTCATTGGCGTCTAAAGTGGGAGGTGCAGCTCTTCGATGGGCACTCCTTTGTTTTTTAATGGGAACTGTTGCCCAGTACCCACCGGAATCGGGACGTTGGTCGTTGTAGCCACAGGTGGCTAGAATGAAGAAATTCAGGCCAAAGGCCAGAATCACAGCAGAGCTTGGGTTTAAGCAAGCCATTGAGACTATGTAGTAAAGTTCCCACAACCGTGTCACAGATGTGTTCAACTGCAGACCTGATTTTCTTTACCTGGACTGTCTCTGAAGACTGACTGAGTTGGATTGAAGCTTTGTAAAGTAAGGCACCTCGACTCGGGTTGGTGAAAGAACAGAGGCATTGGTACGGGTAGTACCAGTTTCAAGAAAGCTAACGAGGTCTTGGTCCATTGTTTGGCAAGGTTTCTTCCTGGGAATTACATTGATGGAAGCTGATCACTGATTAATTTAAAACGATTTCATAACGTTAAGGCATGCTGAGGTAGGTAGGGAAGAGGAAATATCATCTGTCAATAGTTTGTATAGCTGTTTACACATTCTATTTAAAATTTCTAGGCTGCTATGCAGCTCATTCGCATGAATAGCAACGTAGCGAATAGGCATGAATTGAACATCGGCAGAGGAATTAGTTCCCGTCTTTGTTCTGTTCTAATCTCATTGGAGCAGTTGTCAATTTGCCAGAATTTTAATGTAATCTAATTGGAAATGCGGAAGGAAACATGAATGGTATTGTTGTGGTGTCATGGCGATCAAGTAAGTGTGAACTTTACGTCATGTATTTTAGCTTCCATTTGCAAACCCAATACCGACACGTAAAGAATCTAACGTAAAGAAATTGGCATACGTTTCCGATCGAATGTAACAGGCCTAACAGACACTGTTATGTTGTTTTTACGTCCACCTAATGCCCTCGTTATGCTTCAAGCTTAAACTTTAGCTCGTGTTAAGACGGCTGAAACTCAGGTATTTTTAGGCTAACTCCATGAGACTCCTGACCATGAGAATACCAATACTGCGCATCTTTTTCTTCTCTGTGCACATTATGCAACAAGTTCTAGCCTTGCTTGACTTTTTGTGCTCTTAAGCCCATTGTCAAGTGTCCAGCACTCCAGCAAAAACAAATTATGAGCCACAAAGTTTTCCAATACAAATATGAATTTATGGTTCATTCGAACGCCTGAGGGCTTAGTGGCTTTACTTTAACCTGTAGCAGAGCTGGGCTTGTTCGTGAACAAAGAGAACAGACTATAGGCATTACACTATACATTGAAAAGCTGGAATAAACAAAAATGGAAGCCTGTCATACAGACTTGCATCACAGTTTGCCTGCACGCTTGAACGGTTTATCAAAGCAAAGTTATACTTGAGTTTTTGCTTATCGGTCGCTTCAGCCTTGAGAGTAGATGGCCATAGCATGTGATGTAATACTGCAGTCAATCCCTGAAAAGCAGATACGATTGTTTTGGTCAGTCACAAGGGAAGCTTCACATGATTTGTGCTGATCAAAGCCAGAATCAAGTGTTTACCTCCTACAGATTTCCAGGAGAAAGGGTTGTAGGGAGCAGCTGGGAGATGACAGCATACTGAGTTGAAAAACTAATGCTCATTTCGTGCTGGAGTTTCCAAGAA
The DNA here is from genome assembly GCA_009872375.1 of Sminthurides bifidus. Lineage (NCBI taxonomy): Eukaryota > Metazoa > Arthropoda > Collembola > Symphypleona > Sminthurididae > Sminthurides > Sminthurides bifidus. The sequence goes on along the minus strand of VRMD01002710.1, from coordinate 6,107 downwards.
CACGGTTTAGAAGTTATATTTTATTCTTGAGACTGATTCAGGCGACGTCGTCGTAAAAGTACAATGGTAACTGGGATAGAGCTGGTTTTGTTAACGGCACTGGCAGTCGTTTTGTACTTTCTGTTGACAGATGGGCCAAAGTACAAGAACTTGCCTCCAGGTAAAAAGCAATAGAATTGCCTGCGTACAGTCATTTGAGAATTGATGATGAGCATTAAATTGGGAGATCAGGCCTGATGTTTATTTGAAACTGGAGCTTTTAAATAAAACATAAAATTTCGTAGGTCCCAAAGGACTTCCGCTCCTGGGGTCCTTGTTGTCGTTAGGTCGCCAGCCCCATTTGAAGCTGAGTGAATGGGTCAAAGATTACGGGAATGTATTCTGGGTCAAAGCCGCCAAATACAGGTATGGTTAGAACCCTTTTAAGATTGTTGTTCCAACTGTGTGGTCATGTGTCTATACAATCTCTTCGTGTGATTGCAGAGTCCTAATGATCTCTGATGCTCAAATAGCCCGAGAAGCGTTCAACAACCCAGTGCTGTTGGGCAAACCTAAGTTTCCATTGTTTGACTTTTTTGCTGACGGCGAACATGGTAAGGGGAAATTGAAAGCCTTAGCTTTTTGGCCATGATGCCATTTTTCCATCACGGTTAACTCGTGGTTGCTTGGCAATGAAAAGTTTGAACGTTGTTCCAGGAATTTTCAGCACTAACGGTGAGGTGTGGGTGGAGCAACGAAGGTTTACTCTTAGAAATCTGAGGGACTTTGGTTTCGGAAAGAGCACTATTCAAGACCTATACTTGAACGAAGTCACTGACTTCATTGAAATGATGAAATCAGCAAATGGAAAATCAATTTCTCTGAACAGAAAATTTGGTCTGGCGGCCATCAACTCTTTGTGGATGATCATGACGGGAAAGCGGTTTCAGCTGGAGGACAAAGACTTGGAGGCTTTCATGGACAAGCAAAATGAGTGAGCTTCCATGCAAATAATGCCATTTTCATCAACTTGTTGGTGATCCGTTGTATCATGTTTTTGTACCCTTAATATTACAGAATTTTCAAAGAAGCGTCCAGTAATGTTTTGGCCGTATTCTTCCCGAGCCTAGCCCAAAAGATGCCCAAACTGAGTGGTTGGTGCAGGCTTCAAGAACTGCTGGATGATTTCACCGTAATGATGACTCAGCCAATTAAGGAGCACTTGCCTGACTTTGACCCTGAAAGTCCTCCCCGAGATTTCATTGATGTTTACTTGAAAGAAATCAAAACTTGTGAAGATGCCAAGTCATCGTTCCATGGCAAAACTGGAGGTACCCTAGAAACTGCATAATAATAAGCAGCTGCTGCTATCCTACACACATTTAGAGCTGAAATACTGTTTCTATCCTGCTGTAATTTCATCTTTACAGAGAAAAATCTGGAAATTCTGATTGGTGACTTATTTGGGGCTGGAACAGCAACAACAGCCGAGACTTTGTCATTTGCAGTTATGTACTTGTGCAAGTATCCTGAGATTCAAAAGAAATTCCAGAATGAAATCGACAAGGTCGTGGGACACTCCAGAGCTGTTGTCCTCAGTGATCGCAAGGAGTGAGTATTAATTAGCTCACCTTGACAGCTAATAATCGCGTGCATCTCACCTTATCCACAATCATCTCGGATCATGGATGGGTGCAAAGTCTTCTTATATAAGCCTTGCTTGACTAATGTAAATGTTCTGAACCATTTCCCTTATTAGTATGCCCTACACTGAAGCCATGATTTTGGAAACGTTGAGGAAGTCGACGATTACTCCTTACGGAATATTCCATGCTGCCTTGGAAACCACCACCTTGAATGAATACACTATCCCTAAGGACACCTGGGTAGGCGTTAACATGTACCATATCCACCACAACCCACAAATATGGAAGAATCCTCACGAGTTCTGCCCAGAACGCTTCTTGTCCCCAGATGGAACCACGGTCGTCCGCAATGATAACCTCATCCCCTTTTCGGTCGGCAAGCGAATGTGTATTGGCGAACAGCTCGCCAGGGACGGAGTTTTCATGTTTTTGACAAACATATATCAGAAATTTTCTATTGCTTTTGATCCCAACATGCCAGAACCCGATCTGAGAGGGAAGACTTCCCTTTTTAACAACTGCGAAAAGTTTCATGTCATTCTAACAGAGAGAAATGTTTAATCTATTTATTTCGTTTAGCTTACATACTCAAGCTTCAATTATATTCAGCACCAAGTCCTATTTTTGCATTGAAATTTGCATTGGCAGCTCATTCCTTTTAAAGGCTTGCATAATAAATTCGTTCATTTCCTTGTCACAAATCAACCACTGTCCAAAGTGTATTTTAATTGCGAATCGCATGAAATTGCCAACAAAAGAGGCTTAGAAGCAACCAGGAATGAATCCAAGAATTATAAATGCGTGTCTGGATGGAATTAAGAACAACACTTACTTAAGCTGAGGTAGCAGTTGCGATTGTCTGTGTCGCGCTCCCAAGGGTCACGCGATAAAACTAGGAAACATGGGGTAGTTTGCCATTGGAAATTGGGCACATGATATCAACAGCTTGAAAATGCCCAGCATTCGACTGCATGCACCCCTGTAAACCATGATTACATAAACAATTATGCAATAAGAAAGGTTCTTATCTCTGTCTGGAAACAAGGGATCTCTCTTGACAAATGAAGCTGCTGGCTCACTTCGTGTTATAAATCGTATTGGGCTCATTTCCGATCTGGTGCTTCACAATCTACGACCTCATAATGCTTGTCAGCTACTTAGCAGTTTTTGGGCTATTTTTAATAGCAGTGTATTTTCTTGGTCTTGGCCATGAGTCCAAAAACCTACCACCAGGTAATCGTTTCCCAGCTTCTTCATTAATTACTTTCTCAAGAAATCCTCCAGACCACATATGAGAACTGACAGCTTTAAAACAGTTGTGATTGGTCATTTCTCATTTACAGGTCCAAAAGGACTTCCGTTACTGGGTAGCCTACTATCGGTAACTAAAAAACCGTATCTGAAGTTCAGAACTTGGGTGAAGGACTACGGTAAAATTTTCACAGTTCGGCTGGCAAAGTACAGGTAACCATGATTGTCTGTCCAACATGTAGGTTTTAAGTATTGGGAAAAAATTCACGCAGAGTTGTTAATCCAATGTCTGATTGATTTGTAGGATCGTTGTAGTCTCAGATCCTCAACTTGTCAAGGAGGCCTTCAACAATTCTGCCTTGATTGGGAATCCGGACTTCGCCCTTATGAAGATCCTATTCGGAAATGGGCACGGTAAGCCAACTAGAATCGCGACATTCAACCCAGAACCTGAGCTCGAATTGTCTAACAGAGCCTTTAAAACTGGTTAGAACTTGATTTCTGATTTCAAAATTGCTTTAGGCATTACTGGATCTGATGGGAAAACTTGGGCAGAGCAAAGACGCTTTACTTTGCGTAGCTTGAAAGAATTTGGATTCGGGAAGAAAGGAGTTCAGGATTTGTACATGGACGAGGTCATGGAATTGACCACGTGGCTAAACACCGTGGAGGGAAAGTCAGTCTCCTTGAATCGTCGCTTTGTCTTTACAGCCATCAACGCCTTGTGGATGATCATGACTGGCAAGAAGTTTAAACATGACGATGAGAAGTTCCGGGACCTTACTACCAATGTGACAAAGTAAGTTCAATGTTTCGTTAACTGAATGCCAGACCTCCATTGACCACGATTTACCGCAGCAGTGACTTGATAATTGCTCTACTATTGATTCTAATTATTGCAGGTTATTCTACGAAATGTTCCAGTATCCATTAATCCTTTTCTCGCCATTATTAGCTGAAAAGATTCCGAAAATTAGCGGATGGGGCAAGTTAATGAAATACCGTAACGATCTCTACTCTGCATTGGCCCAACCGGTGAACGAGCATTTGCAACAATTTTCACAGGATGAGTCACCGAGAGATTTCATAGATTCTTACATTCAAGAAATTCGTGAAACTAAAGACCCTAACTCGTCTTTCTACAAGGAGGAGGGAGGTTAGTTCAATTACTTAGTTGGTGTGGGATGCATCCAAAGTGTTTGCAACTGGTTCCTTGTTACGGGTCATACTGGTGCAGTCATGCCATATTAGAGTATGAGCATTTGTTAACTGATTACAGTGGAGAATTTGAAGACGGTTGTGCGTGACCTGTTCGGCGCGGGGACTGAAACCACAGGCCAAACGCTATCATTTGCAATTCTTTATTTGACCAAGTTCCCGGAAATTCAGCGCCTGCTGCAGAAAGAAATCGATCAAGTTGTAGGTTCCGCCCGACCTGTAACCTTGGAAGACAAGAAAAGGTGAGAGCTTTTTTGCGCTTTGATAAGCGAGCTGCATATATGTCATTTATACGAGACTTGGCAAACATTTGGTCCACTCATTAGTGAATGTTGATGCCTTACATTGCAGCATGCCCTACGCTGAAGCGGTGGTCCTAGAAACGTTGCGCAAGTCGATCATCGCTCCCTATGGGATCATACACGAAGCCATGGAAACGACGTCGCTTGCAGGGTACACGATTCCGAAGGGTACTTGGATCATTGCAAACTTGCATTATATTCACCACGACCCACAGGTCTGGGGTGACCCTGAAGTCTTTCGACCGGAACGATTTTTGTCAGCCGACGGCTCCACTGTGGTCAAACATGACTCGTTCATGCCTTTCAGTGCGGGGAAAAGGATTTGCTTGGGAGAGTCCTTGGCCAAGGATGGTGTATTTCTAATTCTGACCAACTTGTTTCAAAAGTTTTCCACAATTTTTGATCCCAGCAAGCCGGAACCAGGCTTAGAAGGCGTTACGGCATTGTTCACAGCTTGCGAAATGTACAGCGTTATTTTGACTGGTCGGTCTTAAATTGGGAGCGAATGGTAAACAGGCTCAGGATTAGGATTACGGGTTTCATTCATTACGTGTATTTTGTGCGCATTGATTTTATTTATTTTATGTCATTTCTCGGTATCATGTACGCTTTTACGCACCGGTTCATGGAATGAAAGTTATAAAATTTTCTGCGACTTCACTCATAAGTACATTTAGTCCGATCCGAAAGGCTGGAACATGTAATTCCTAGTACGCAATGCAATGGAATACGTAAGACGTGAACGTTTTGAAGGCGGATTTCCACAAAATGTAGCAATCATAGCACCAGTTCATGCATCAAAGTGTTGTGTGAGATTTGAAAAATCAATTCATTATTCATAAAACTTGGGTGCAACAAAGCCTTTCATGTATAACTTCACTTCTTGGAATTGTGCTGTAAACATCCACCACTACAGTTTCAGGAACCTGGGCTCTAATCTTAAATCTGAAATGGATTTCAAGTCACTTTCTTATCTCCAAACCAACATGGATCTTGGGTTGTTTCTCATTCTGGGAATTTGTTCTTGTCCTCAGCTACTTATTACTGGAAAAGGAATCTTATCTTCCCCCAAGTAAGTTGTGGAAAGCTTTTTGTCCTGCTCTTAAAAACATGAATTTTCAAGGGAATCAGCTAATCACTGTCAGGTCCTGGCCTGACATCTAGAGTGACGTCGTGGGAGCTAGTGGCGAACCATCTCGCGCTAGCGCATCTCCATTCTCATCTCATCATCTTCTTCCTCGTCCTCATCATCCACCAGTCAGTCGGACTCGAGCCATCATCAGGAGCTCATCTCCATTCCGTGCTCTCACTCTTCCCTGTTAGACCTAAGTTTTAATTAAATAAATTCCCTAGCTATTTTCCAACTCTAACCCTCTCGCTGCCTAGTCTACCTTATTTAATTAGAGTTTCGCAATCACTCGCGTAAATAGGTGCATCAATCTCTCGCCCCCACTCCGTAGTCTCTTGGCAAGGCGCCGGGTAAAACTGGTTCAGAAAATTCTAAACTCAAAATTTTAACTCATTTTTATCTAACTCTGGTGGAGACGCCGAAGATCTCAGGTAATATTAACTCGAAATGGCTCAACCAGTAGATCTTGATGCCTTAATGGCCGTGATGACACAATCTATGCAACAACTCGCAGAAATAACTCAGCGTACTGCTAACTCGCAACAATTACAACAACAGCAACTTGATGCTCTTACAGAACTA